>JAZDSV010000167.1:0-10330 GCA_036784855.1 Aphelidium insulamus | reverse complement strand
CGAAGGATGGCTGCTGCTGGGGAGAGCTAGGTGCTTATGGGACACATGGATGCAAACGTCAATATACGGATGAAAGCATATTTATTGACAACGACGTATGTGAAGGCTGAGTGGCGGCAGTGAGTACTTAGGCTAGGTGGCTTATGTCAATGAGGCGACCGAATCGTTTTCGACTTGACAGAAACTGCCTTTAATGGCAGGATGAGTCGAATCGTCAGTACGGCCGTAGAGTTCACCCAGGACGACCTCCTTCTCGTCTACGATGCTGTGGAATGAATTTCCCATTTGCTTCGCTAATGAAATTTGTGCAGAAAGAAAACAAACGTTACTCAGTTCTGATTGGCTGTTCGCAACGAAATGATTGGTTGTTCGAGATTTTCTTCACAAATCGCTGATTGGTCACATCATGAAACGAGGTGCTGCAGCAAAATCGTTGCGAACAGCCAATCAATGCTAAGTCCTTACCGAATGTGGGGCATAATGAAAATCAACCTCGCAAATACAAATATGTGTATTTTGTAATCTCGCCACATGACATGAATATATTTCTATAAATTCTTAAAAATTCAGTGACTTTTCACTATTCCACCAGTTGTGCCACAGTTTCGTGTTCGCATGAGCAACGTAGAAATTTAACGACGCCGTTACGGTTAAATTAAACGAATTAAAAAATAGCACAAAGTAGAATGCGTTGTACTTCAATGTCGGATCAGGCAGCGTGTTCCAAATAAGTGGCAGACAGCATGCCAACGTTGCACAGCAAAATGCAGCATACCAAATTGGTCGTAAGCCAGACACCGAAGCACCAGAAAAGTTCACCGTAATTGGCGTAAAAACTATAGCTGATGCTCTTGCAATTAACTCACGGGAACCATAAATCGGTATCGTTGAAAAATACTCAAACGAAAATGCTAGATTGTCCAACAGAAACGCAGAAATACATGCTAGACTTTGAAGCCGTGCAGAGCGAGTGCTTAATTTTCCACGTTTTGTAATCCCAACGTTCGCAAGTAAAAAGCAAATGAGAGTGATAAAAATTACGCCACATTTACAACCAGAATACGTAGCGACTTTGGACCATCCATCGTCATATACTTCAATTGCCGCACTGACACAACTGGTAAACAGATCGACCATCAAAAATGATGATGTAACTGATTTCAGTTCACCTTTCATCGCCGTGTCATAAAAATCGTTAAAGTCCGGTGCCGTATTCAAAAGAAAGTTAGGCTTCCGAAAACAACTTTTTTCACCTGCTGACCCCAAACGACTTGAATGATGAAGCTTGTAAAATATAATTCGCTGCGATATGGACCTTCGGTATCGAAATAGTGCGGAAACGGCAAGGGTTTTAAAGGCCGGAAATATCATCAAGCAAAAATATATCCAAAATTGATGCTGCCTCAAGCCAGTTGATAAATCGCTTATTCCGACCATCAAAACTCCTAGTCCCACAACTACCGCTGATAGTCTCAAAAAAGACTTGTACTGAATTCTTATAACTTGGCCTATCACGATAGTCATTAGAACCGAATACACCTGGAACTCGTATATGCTTGCGCTAAATTCCATTTTGAAAAGCTTCGAACCAGGGTGTGACGACTCAAAGTTTGATGCTTCAACAAGTCCCAGCGATATGAGCAAAAAGAAACCAAGGGCGTACAAGCATACAACTGAGGTTGTCATCGATTCAAGTAACGAATTTTGATATCTGCTTGCCGCTTTCCATCCTACAGCTTGTATAGCTATTCCCAAGACGGAAATCGATATTCGAAAGATTGACGTAACGATGTTTGGCATAAATGGCTCTGAAAGGACGTTGTCCAGCGTTGCGGCAAGAGCAGCAACTATAAAAACTACTGAATTGACTTTAGCATCAGATTGCACGCATGCTTTTCGAAAGCCCAGTTCCACTTTTGAATCTTTAAACTGAACATCCCACCATTTCATGTCAATCAGCTCCGCAATTAAATCGTGGTCTACCATAACATTAGCGACATCCGAGCTAAACACAGCTTTCTTGGCCACGACTTTCAAATCAGGCATAGAAGTGGCCACTGCGGCCAAATACTTCAAGTTACTTAGCGACCCGCGAGGCTTCTTGGTCTTTGCTTTATCAAGCGGCGCATCGCTTGAATCTGCCGTCGAGGAATTATCCACACTCTCCGTCTGTTTGGCCGCCATTTGCTTTCGAAGGTCCACGCTAATATTGGCCGACTTTTTGACGCCCACCAGTTCGGATGCCGAATTCATAGCAAGTTCCGTAGCTTTGCTTGACGTTTCTGTGCCAACAAAATCTCGTGCTGGCGCAGCGCCATCATCCGATTGCTGGATAATCGACGACTCGTTGGACCCCTCGGTGGATCCATGTGCCTCTTGAATAGTGGTAATGGGCTGTGCGGCGCCGTCTATCTCGACGCCAACTGCGCTGTGTGAGCGCGAAATGCGCGTCGAATTTCCCGCCGAGTCATGCTGGTCATGATCAGTGCCCAATGTTGCAACACCATTAATCACTGCACTGAGCGTGTGTGAAATGCGTCGTGCCATCGAGCTGCCATCCAAGTCGGCTCCAATGGCGCTTGGCGTACGTGATATGCGTGCCGATGCCGGCTTTGGCATAAGTGTCTGTTCATCTTCCGTCGCTGGCGCATCTAAGTAAAGGTTAGCCTATTTATAGTACAGTTGCTTTTACTACGTACCCGTGGCACCGAGCAGCAACTTGCCTATTGCGCTGGGCGTACGAGAGCGGTACACTGCTGGCACGGCTTTTCTGTCTTCTTCATCTTCAGCTTCATTCGAGTTTTGCGTCGATCCATCATCGCTTGGACTCGTCGGTTGATTTTCGCGCGGCGGTGGCGGTGAATCTGTATTGTTAAACGGATTGTGTGCTTGATTGCATGTTACTTACCCACAACTGTATCGTCAGTATGCGCCGCGCTTTCGTTGCGATCGCTATTATGAGGAGCATTGTCGCGGTGATCGTTGTCGCGAGGCACACCACTGTCGCCGTTGCTGTCCATTTTGTATATTATCGGGTAAGAAAAAAATTGGTGGACACGGGCTGCTCTTTATGCCCCTCCACGAATGACGCCCATGTTCTATATTTAGACACTTCCGTGCGTCTGTCCTATTTTTAGGCACACGCACGTGCTTTGCAACGAGTGCTTGTCCGTGACAGATCACAAGAGGAATTAACATGTCCTTAAGACCGACCATTTATTCATGACTTACCGGTTAGATACGTTTAATGAATAAATCAATCAATCAATTAAGACCTTTGAAAACATAAGTCATCAAAGTCAATTAAGTTCTGCGCGCAGCACTCGCATCACCGTAGACACATCAGCGCCATCCCCCTCATCATCCCCACCATCTGCACCACTCTGGTTATCATCGTCCACATTCTTTGTTTCGCCTTGCGCAGAACTGATGGATCGGTCAAGCCGTAATTTCTGCACTGCGCACTTGTATATATGTTCTTCAACTGTTCCAGCAGACACCAATTTAATGACCTTCACCGGGCGAGTCTGTCCCACTACCAAGTGATACAAATTAATCGTGAGGATATCATCATTTTACATACCTCTGTGAGCGCGATCCTCTGCTTGAGCATCATTGTGCGGATTGAAATCCAGGTCGTGGATAACAACAACGTTGGCCGCGGTCAGATTAATTCCGAATCCACCTGCCCGAGTCGACAGCAGAAATACAAATATCCCTTCGTCTTGCTGATACTGATCTATAAGCGTCTGACGCTCCTGCACCGGCGTCTGGCCATCCATGCGCAGATACGAGTAGCCATTCTTTGTCAGCACCACTTCCAGCAAGTCCAGCATCTGACATAATCAGCGAGTAAAACCATTAAAAATAACTTGCCATTGTGAACTGGCTAAAAATGAGCAGGCGATCTTGTTGTTGTTTGTGTCGCGGCAGGATATCCGTAAGCAACCGCTGGACCTTGGCCGAATCCATCAGCGCCGAGTCATCCAGCTTGAACCGGTCCATACTTTTCGGGTTGTCGATGCACAGCCGGTGCAACTCCATGTCCGACATGCACAGCATGTCTTCCAGAACATAGGCGGGATCAGAGTCCCAGTACTGTTCTTCGCGCAGAATCTTGCGACTCATTGTCTTCAGCTGGTCTGCAGTGTACAGCCGCCGATGCAACAGCGGGTGACCTAAGATATATCAAGGTTTGCATGCCATGTTATTATTACTTACAGGCCATTTTGCGCATTTCCATCAGAATATTGTTCAGACGACTGCCATTGTTTGCCGGAGTAGTAGTAGCCTTCTTTGTTGACGGCGTGTCAGACAAGATTATTGGATCCTCGGCCACTCCATCGCCAGCAAATGACTTGCGAGACACCTCAACCAGGGCCGCATACTGTTTCCGTTGGGCATCAGTCATGTCACAGAATATCACTTCTTCCGTCTTGGCAGGCAGCTCTTTCATGACCTAGCGGATCAAAATGGTTTTAATTGGCATCAAGCAATTTTAATCCTGGCATCAAGCATACCTGACACTTTCGCCGACGCAGAATAAAGGGCGTCATCATGGTGCGTGCTTGCTGGATTCTGCGTGACGAGGCGGCAGCATCCGTTGCCTTGAGTGAAAAGAGTCGGCGCAATATCAATTCGTTATCGCCAAACAGTTCTGGCATAATGAACATGAGCAACGCCATCAACTCTTGGAGATTATTTTGTAGCTAGGTAGATAAGTAGGTCGTCTATGACAACTATAACATACCGGTGTTCCCGTCAACAGTAACCGGTACGGTGTCTATACACGAGTAAATATTTGTAGAAATAAACGGAAACCGTTTACCTTGATGGACATGAGATGCTTGTAGCGCTGACTGGTTACACTCTTGACCATGTGTCCCTCGTCCAGCACCATGTACTGGAACTTCATCCGGCGCAAGAAGGATCTGTCGTCCTTGGCAGACACCATATTGTAGCTGGCATGTAAGCAAGGTCGATTTTTCCACAGGCACTTACGATGTCACCATGATGTCGAATGGTGATGATCGGAAAGAAGTTATTCGCTCGCGCATTGCAAAGCGTTCTTGCTGCGAGCCATAGTAGTATTCCACCTGCATCGATGGGCACCATTTTTTGCACTCTCGCAGCCAATTTTCTGCAATTAACAATCGTCAAAAAATAACGTGTACCCTACCTCCAGTCGAAGATGGAACAATTATCAAGTGAGGGCCTTGATGTCCACGTTCCTTCAACGCACCCAGGAATGAAATGACCTGCGCTGTTTTTCCGAGGCCCTGATAATCAATGACTTTAACAAGCAGTTAATTTCATGTAAATACCATCTCGTCAGCCAGTATGCCAGAGATAGAGTGTTTGTTGAGCAGGAGAAGCCAGCTGATACCCAGCAACTGGTAGTCCTTGAGCTGCATATTGCTATTTACGATTTCTGGTTGTCGTTTTAGCAGCTCAGCGTTGCCGTCATCATTTTCACTTGAGTTTGCTTCATCGAAGGAAGCAAAATGCAATCCGGCGGCCGGATCGTTGTCATCACCATCATAATCATCATCATTTGTCTTGTCAGTGCTAGTATCCACCTTAAACCAGGAACGGACGGCCGACATTAGTGTATCCGAGATGGAAGAACATTGAGCCACCAGCGTATCCAGCGCCTGGAACATCTCGTGTGTGTCACGGCATGTCTGCACCAGTCGAGGACCCACGCCCTTGATCTTGGTCAGTCTGCTTTCTAACGTATCGCCGGTCCACGGCCGATTCGCTATAATTATATCCACTTGAGACTCGGAGCACTGTAGCATTTCCAGCAAGTCTCGCGCAGACGCCGAGTTAAAGAATGAAGCAACGGCATCATTGTCCAGTTCATCATCATTCAGATCTGAGTCGGAGCTGACTTGTTCCATCTCATCTGCTACTGGCGACGCCAAATCACTCGACAGCGCAATTACGCCCTTTGGTGCCGAAGTGCCGCCAACAACGACACAGCTGTCACCTTCCTCATAATCAACAGGAATACTCACGTCGACAGTGTCATCATCGTCGTCATCATCCTCGTCGCTGCTGCTCATCACAATGGCATTAATCTTGCGCTTCTTGTTCGGTGGAGGTGCGGCTGTCCTTGCCGTGGCGGGCGAGGACGATATTGTTACAGCAGGTGCGCGAGTAACAGCCTCGCCACTTTCGCCGGCCAGCGGTACAAAGGTGCGTGCACTGCCACCACTATACATACATCAATTATTTAATACTAACAAAATTTGACATACATGGGACTGCCGGTGTGAATGCTTGTGGAAGGCGAGGTAACTGACAAGGGCTTTGTTCGTGTGGCAGCACCGCGCATGATGGGTGGTGATGGCGGCGCAGATAATGTCGGTGATGATGGCTGATGCGATACCATGTGCAGGCGACTAGGTGAAGACGGAGGGATTGTGCCGCTGTGCCGATACGATGAAAGCGCATTGCCGTATGAGAGTTTGGGTGTGGGCGCGTCCGACAGATCGTCGCGGAGCATGGGCACTCGTGACACAGACTGGACGTTAGTCCGAATGGGAGAGACACCTTTACGAGGGCCCTTTGAAGAGGAAGACGCCATGGCAGCCGGCGGCGTTTCGGCAATGTACGCCAATTCAGCCGGCGGAGAATTTGCCATGTGACTTGCTTGAGTGTTTTTCCTTGCTTGGCGCTGTATTGTTGGCTGTGATAATCACACTCTCTGAGCATTGTGTAGACACTCTTTCAGTTGTGCGCTGGACATTGTTATTCTACATACTGCTTGAATGCTATACATAGTCGACGTGTTTCGCTTATCTGACGCCTCTCTTTGAAACGCCTGACAACCACAAGATTAATTTCCGCGGCAACCACGGCAACAACGTGGAAACAGAACAGAAAACTTAAAATAGCAATATATTATCACTCCGCACTGTTTGTGCAAGTGCAAGTGCAATTATGGACACCGCGGCGGACAGCAGTGGCGATAACACAGCTGCGTTGGCTGATTCCATTGGAGACGCGCCGCGTGGTTAGTTGCTGATGTTTTATGTAAATATACTCACATACATGGATAGATCCACTGGATGTGTCTACTCCGCCTAGTGCTGCCAACGAAGTAGTTACAAACCCGACAGAGACCAGCACTGAACAGCCACCGCCACAGGCCGGCACATCCAAGGACTCTACGCCAACAATACCTCCGTCGTCTTCTTCAACATCAACGCGCGCATCCACACATGGGTCCGACGTGTCCCCAGCGCCAGTGGTCCGTGGTCAGTGGTCGGTACACTCAACGACGTCAAAGAAACGCGCCGCTCCAGCCGGAATGAAGATTGTCATCCCGGCGAGGACATCAGTAGCTGCAGAAGACACTACTGCGTCGGTGAGACAGAGCGCTAAACTGCACGCATCCCGGTCGGCGGCACAGCTGGTAATCACACCCACAAAGAGCGTCCAAATGATGATGGAGAACCATTTGGTGGCCGCGTTAAAACAGTCGCAGCGGTCTGAAGTGCCGCCTTTGCCTTCTTCTACTTCGGCCATTCATGGCTTTATCATCATCCGCACAGAGACGCGGGCCACGGGACTGTGAGGCCCTGCGAGCAACAAAGTCAACGAGCGCACTGGATGAAATGGAGATGGGCGCGATTAATGGGCCACCTCACGGTCGGGCAGTTCATCACGGCACGATGTGGCCAGTGTCGGCATGTCCAGCAAGTCTCTGCACCGCCCGGCCCTCCTGAAGAAGATGCAGTCGCTAAACAGTCTGAGCACGCGGTCCGTGACCGATCCTGAAGGTGGTGGCCAAGAAGGCCATGTTCAGCAAGGACGCCGCCAACGTGATGGTGGACCAGGAGCTGATCGCGGAGGTGATTGATCTGCGCGTGTGGGACGTGCGCTTCAAGGACGGGGAGCTGGAGCGCCAGTTCCGCGGCGGCACCTTCCACACGGACCGCAAGGTCAATCTGGCCGTGTTTGCCGCCGCCGTGCTGGTGTCGGTGGTGGAGTTTGTCAACAGTCCGCCGCACTGGCCCAACCGTGTGGTGGTCAGTCTGCGGCTGGCCGTCAGTCTTGCCGGGGTGCTGCTCATGCTGGCGCCTCAGTTGTGTCAGGCGGTAGATTGTGTCAAGGCAGTATGGCGCTCAAGTGCTGGTGGAGGTGGCGGTTGCTGTGCTGGCCGCGGTGGTGCTGCTCTCATTCTTCCTGTTCATGGGGCTGTCGGTGGTGCGCGACTCGCAGGCACGCACCACGGATCCCACATTTGCCATCTACGGGGTGCCGGTCACCGCCGTGTTTTACGAGGTTCAGGCCGCCTCGGTGCTGATTGCCGTGGTCATTGGCCAGGTGGTGCGCATGCGGTACAAGCTGTACGTGGCGGTGTGCTGCTGTCTGGCGGTACCGGTGGGAGTGGTGCTGGTGTCGGCAATGGAGGCCGCCAGCGCATTCCACTACGACGGCTTTACGGGCACTTTTGCCAGTGCATAGTGCCGGCTCTGAAGACACTGGCGCTGTCGTGTGTGTTCCGGTATAGGCGAGCCGTGTCGGAGCGTATCATATTCTACCGCAAAATGCACCGGCTGCAGGTGCTGGGTGCGCCACCAGTGCCAAAGATTCTGGCATCGGCATCTCTCTGCAAGTATCAATGGCAGCGGGTTGCCGAAGATCCGATCGTCGCCACTGCACCTGCACCGACAGTAAACACACCCACAGCAGCCGCCCTGACATCCAGCGCCACCACGGCCAGCCACCGATGGTGTCGGCCAACGGCAATACAAACTGATGCCGCCAGCCCGACATGCTGTTCCGCACCGACCTGGTCCGCCGCCTTCTACGACAACAAGATGAAGAGACGCCCTGCTTGCGGGTGCTCCTGCACCTTCCTGCTGATGGACCTAGCCACCAGTGTGATGGCACTGCCGCTGTCTGCGGTACCGCACGCCGACCAGCTGCTCTACTTTGCCGCCCGCAAGATCATCACGATCCTGCTGGCCCTCCTACTCTTCCACGCCGTCTACTGGTCCATGCCGCGGTGGCAGCGCTTCCGACCACGCCGTGTTCTATCTGCGCATCGCCGCCATCGCCGCACGTTCACGCGGAACAACCTGGCGTTCATCGCCGTGGAGTACAGCGCCTCGCTGGGCCACTCTGCACCGCCAAAGAAGAGTCCATCTCCAGAGCATCATTACCGTGCTCACCTGCCCGCAACGAGTCGATCTGGCCGGGGCGTCCGTCACCGGCCTGCGCCCCGTATGGTACGCCGCGTTCTGCGCACTCACCCTGTGCCTCTGCATGCCCGTGATATGGAGCGCCCGACCGGACGCGGCGGTGGGATACCGCAACTTTGTCGTCAGCATGGCCACCTACTCGCTGGCGGAAAAGTCGGTTGCAGTCCATGCACACTGCCGGCGGCGGCCAGTACCGCTCTCCACCGGCCGCACCTGGATGGCCAGCGCAGTGACAGTGACAGTGGTGGTGGTACATGATTTGTTCTCACACGCCAACAGCAACAGCATAGCAAAGCATCCGACATTTATACTAGATCTCTTTTTATATTATCTGAATGTGTGTGGAATGTGTATTGACATATGTATTAAAGGGATTAATCTGTATTAAGGGAAGCAAGTTTCATTAGGCGCGGCACGGGTGGCGATTAGTTGGCGTCAGGCAGTTCACGACGGAATCCAGTTCACGATGGTGGCCACTCATAAATTCCCGGCGTGGAGTTCCGCGATCGAAGCTCGGAACTATCTGCAAAATTAAACTCCTATGGGAAGGACATCGTACGATCGCTGCGTTGAGAGAGGATTGGCCGTCCCCGTGGTGCAAGGTAGCCACTCTGGGTCGTCGTTGCCGGTGCCGCCCGTGGATGCAGTTGCGGTGTCCGCAAAGCATAGATCGATGGAGTAAAGGGTAATTGGAATATTCTCCACATATAGCACCGCAACTAAACGATATAATAAACATTGGAATATTCTCCACATATAGCACCGCAACTAAACGATATAATAAACATTGGAATATTCTCCACATATAGCACCGCAACTAAACGATATAATAAACATTGGAATATTCTCCACATATAGCACCGCAACTAAACAAGAGCTATCTTTAACATTGGAATATCAAGACTATCATTTTGTCATTGTAGCGCCGTACCGTCACGTGAGAGGCTAAAAATAGCTCTTTTCCCTTTAGTGCGGCCAAAACAGTATACCCACTCAAAACACAGCTACGCTTCGGTGCAGAAGGTACCCGGCTTCATACGCCAAATGGAAGGAGAACAGCAGAGTTGCTGCAGGTAGAAAGCAGATCAACCTTAGCAATACGGCCAACTTCT
>JAZDSV010000166.1:0-10414 GCA_036784855.1 Aphelidium insulamus | reverse complement strand
GCTCAAACACATCGATTGCTGCCACAGATATCAAAAAGTTTGCAGACTTTGACGGTATGACCCAAAGTATTTATATTGTATATTGTTAGATTATATGACATCATGCAAATAGGCGACAGGAAAATAACTGCAGACGAGATGAAGCGGGCCATCAAGAGGTTGCTGAATGTAGAATTCATTGGATGTCAGGGACTGTGCGAGTCTGTCCAGGCCAATTGGACCAGTGTCATTTCTTCAATGCCTCAGCTACGGCTAAAAACGAGATTAGGCGCCAGCACCAGGCCACACTGCTGTTGACTAGCTGCAGGTTGGGTTCACCGGATTTCATGGACTATGCTCGCTGTGTTCGCTCCAAAGAATGCAGCAAGGTGTCTCATTGTGTGACAAAGGGTCGACACTGCTTTTGGCGCCGATGCAATTTTGCCGATATCGCGGTAATGAATGGCGCAGGGAGCTGGAAAACAGTTTTGACCGACAGTAATCAAGTGACTAGTGCGCAGCGAAATACGATGTGGCATAATGTGGCAGCCGTGGCCATGGCCGCTTCCGTAACACCCATGCTATACATGTATCTGTACCTTACTGGAACTGTGCCGTGGGCCGAGTGGGGACAAAATATGTTTGGTGGTCTACTCATGTGGGCAGCAGCCGCACTTATTGCTTCTGATTCTCCCAGTATCATCAGTATTCGCAACTAATTGGAGTGAAATAGCGTGAATATATGTTTTTTATGTTGGGCCCCCATTCCATACGCGCACCAGCCACATTTGAAAAAAATTCAAGTTAATAATATATAATAATAAGTTAATAACGCGCCCACACGTCGCACGGATGATTTTAGTTGTCAGCGACGTCGATTTTGTTTATGGTAGTAAACGCGGCGAGATGTTATCGCGTTCTACAATGTAATTTGAAGTTATCCATACGTTCAACTTGTAGTTTAAGCGACAAACTCAGTCCGAATATCAACTACTAAATAACGCAACAATGTCAAAGTTAAGGCTTGTTACTTTTCCATTGGGCGGCCCTTTCATCTGAATTTGTGGTTATCTTTTCTTGGCTTCTTTG
Source organism: Aphelidium insulamus (assembly GCA_036784855.1). NCBI lineage: Eukaryota > Fungi > Aphelidiomycota > Aphelidea > Aphelidiaceae > Aphelidium > Aphelidium insulamus. The sequence goes on along the minus strand of JAZDSV010000166.1, from coordinate 9,346 downwards.
TCCAGTAGTACATCTACTGGGCGCTCTGTATTCTGGCCGCAGTTGTATTCGTGACAGTCGCCACGATTTAGTGCGTTTATAAACGCATCAATATCAGACCGAGTGTCGAGAAGCCGTACGGCGCTATCCTTGTTGCCAACTCCTCTATGTAAACTTCTGACATGCCAACATGAGCCGACGTCAAGCAGTACAACATATGAATTCAGCAAAACCAATACATGACGCCAGCGAATGCATGCAACTGTGATGATTATCAATGCTAATTTAAGTCAATGATGACATTATCGAGTGATATACATGGTTTGGTGACGTTAGCGTCGATCTGCAGCAACTGGCGCTAGTGTATTATCCCACCTATATGTAATTGGCATAGTCAACCGAATATCGTTGCACAGCTCGTGTAAGTTACTGCGACGTCTCGCCACTTCTTACATATGTAGCGCACTATATTTCAATGTCATTTATGTAGCTGCGCTGTGGTTGCATGCATTATTGATGATAGCTGTATGGTGTCACAAACGTTTGACGGCCGTTTTAAACACTCAACGCTCATTGGTAGTTTAAACACTGGCTTCTCATTGGTAGTTTAAAGTTTTAAACTCTGGCTTCTGATTGGTAGTTTAAACAGGTGCCTATATGATTTGACGGCCTTGTGTGGCCCCCATTCCATACGCGCACCAGCCACATTTGAAAAAAATTCAAGTTAATAATATATAATAATAAGTTAATAACGCGCCCACACGTCGCACGGATGATTTTAGTTGTCAGCGACGTCGATTTTGTTTATGGTAGTAAACGCGGTGAGATGTTATCGCGTTCTACAATGTAATTTGAAGTTATCCATACGTTCAACTTGTAGTTTATGCGACAAACTCAGTCCGAATATCAACTACTAAATAACACAACAATGTCATTGTTAAAGCTTGTTACTTTTTCATTGGGCGGCCCTTTCATCTGAACTTGTGGTTATCTTTTCTTGGCTTCTTTGTCCAGTAGTACATCTATGGGCGCGCTGTATTCTAGCCACAGATGTATTCGTGACAGTCGCCAGGATTTTAGCTGCGCTCATTAATGTATCAATATCAACCCGAGTGTCGAGAAGCCGTACGGCGCTATACTTGTTGCCAACTCCTCTATGTAAACTTCTGACTTGCCAACATGAACCGACGTCAGCAGTACAACATATGAATTCAGCAAAACCAATACATGACGCCAGCGAATGCATGCAACTGTGATGATTATCAATGCTAAGTTAAGTCAATGATGACATTATCCAGCGATATACATGGTTTGTTGACGTTAGCGCCGATCTACAGCAACTGGCGCTAGTGTATTATCGCACCTTTATGTAATTAGCATAGTCAACCGAATATCGTCGCACAGCTCGTGTAAGTTACTGCAACGTCTCGCCACTTCTTACATATGTAGCGCACTATATTGCAATGCCATTTATGTAGCTGCGCTGTGGTTGCATGCATTATTGATGATAGCTGTATGGTGTCACAAGCGTTCGACCAGCGTTTTAAACACTCAATGCTCATTGGTAGTTTAAACGCTGGCTTCTCATTGGTAGTTTAAAGTTTTAAACTCTGGCTTCTGATTGGTAGTTTAAACAGGTGCCTATATGATTTGACGGCCTTGTGTTGATGTTATGATAAGGCTACATATATTGAGCAAAGCGAGCAAAAATTTCTTCTTTTTGACACCATTCGTCTCAAGTGCCACAATATTGGCAACGCGAGCATTGTCGAATGGGACATCTGTCACGAAGACGCCGCCGTCATCCATGGCAGACGAGTCATTAAACTGTGCAGACGGCGATGGACCCATCAAGAACACTACGCTGTTTGCCGAGCACCACTCCCAGACACCTGTCGTCGGAATATTTCGCATCGTTGGGCATTCATGACTGCATGATGAGAGCTGACAATGCGACTGGCAAACTCATGAATCTCAGCCACCCTACTCATGGCAACACATCAATTTCTTGATATCAGATACTTGCGGATGTTAATAGTGTGTATATTAAATATACTGTGCCTGATGTGCTATCTAGACCTTGGGGAAGAGAATGCCGCGCAGTCTTATAGCGATTGGGCAAGGAACACAAATGAGGCCGAAGCAATACTTGATGCAGCATTTCACACATTATCGCGTTTACATGATACTAGCGCAATTGACACGGATGGTATGCAATGCCACGTAAATCACTTCTAATATGTAGAGGAGTGCAGTGAGTGCGATGAGGCGGACGAAGATGACTATAATTTGCTTGGCAACACTGCAGTAGTTTTGCGCCGCGATGACTTGCTTACAAGTAATGAGGCAGCAGGAAAGTGCAGTATATGCCACTGTACGTTGTAACATTAATCTGCAGCTGCAATCAACATTAATGACTCGTTCCCTACGCTCTCCGCTGCACATACCAAGTTCGTGGAATATGCACAGCAAACCGGATTTTCATTGGCGCTGTCTTCGGTATACAAAAGCCAAAAAACCGGTGAAGTTTTGCGCTGCCGCTTTAAATGCAGCCGCAGTGGAAAGGCCAATGCAGATCAAACTCGTTCGAAGAAAACCAACTGCCCCTTTCAGGTGCAGTCATGCCGGTGCATATATGTATTAATTTTCATAGATTTTGGTGCACCGCGATTCTGAATCTGAGAACTTTGTTGTGACTGCATTCACCGCGCAGCACAACCATACTTTAGTTCGCCCTGAAAGCTCGCGCCTATTAGCCGGAAATCGTTTCATTCCACTGGCGGTGAAACAGCGGATAGAAACTTTGGTTGAAACAAACTGCTTGAACGTTTTGCAGATTGCCGAGTGTCTAAAAGCTGAATTTAAGCACATGTCACGAACGTGGATCAAGAAAGATCTGGCAAATTATATTTATCGACTGCGCCCTCGCCCCGAAATGCCACAGTCACATGAATTGCTGGAAGCATTCAAACCCGAAAATAATGGCGATCGTCGATTTTTTTACGAAACAAAGATTGTCAATGGCATTCTTCAAGCTGTTATCTGGTCGAGCGGCTCACAGCAGGATTTGCTACGAAAATTTGGTGATGCAATATCGTTTGACCCAACATATAAAACGAATTCGCTGTCCATGCCCCTTGCGCCATTTGTGGGTGTGGATGCAGATGGTCATACGATTACTTTTGCAGCCTGCTTTTTGGCGGATGAGACTACGGACACTTTACGCTGGGTGTTCAATCAATTTCGATCTTTGTGTGGCATTCCTCCAGAAACTATTTTCACTGACGATGATCCTGCAATTGCCCGTGCAGTTCGTGAAACATTTCCCGATTCCAGCCATCAACTTTGTTCGTGGCACTTTGAAAATAATGGCCGCCTAAAGCTGACGGGAGTGCTTGGGCGTGGATTTTCAAAGTTTATGTCATATTTCAAGTACTGTGCGTACTACAGCTCAACTGCTGACTTTGAAACAATCCACTTCCCCGAGCTTTGCCGCCAAGTGTGTGCAAGAACACGAAATGTCACACCAGTGGCAAGAAACGCTGAAGCCCAAATGGTATAGTTGAATTGACCTGTGATAAAATTAACATGACGCTCCAGCTCAATAACAAGGACATTGGGATCTGCAACTGTCGGCAGTGTGCATACATGACTTACTTGTATGCACGGCGTGAGCATTGGGTATACGCATACTCGAAACACAGGTTTGATGCCGGCATGCAGTCAACACAGCGGTCCGAGGGCTGGAATGCGTGGATTAAGAGCAAAATCAAGCCGGGAATGCGGATTGTCCAGGTGATGAAGATAATCCAAGAGTCTCGCATTCCAGAAGAGCAAGAACGGCTTGCAATTGAAGAAATTGGTAACAGCACGTATGTAATTTTTGATAGCTTGTGGTTATTATTGATGCACTTTGTAGTGGAGCCACTGTAGCAGGCCAAAATGAGAGTAACTCGGACAATACTAGTGCAGATGAGCCACAGACACCTCCGGCCACAAAGCGCACTAAGGATCTGCTAGAAAATGACATGGCAGGAAAGGTGACGCGATATGTATTCAAAAAGTTTCAGGGCGAGCTGAAAAAGTCGAATGGCTTCACGGTCAATGACAACGGTTTTGTTGTTGCACTTCAGCCCTCTGAGCATTGCCAAGTTCAGTATTCTGGACATAATGGTCTGACGTGTTCATGTGGCCGGATGCTGTCCAGTGGATATCCCTGTCGGCACTATCTGGCATGGGCTATTGCACAACAGCACACACACATACCGGAAGAAGCCGTGCGAGAGCGCTACCGTCTTGGGTTCCAAGGTCGAGTAACATACGAGATAGCAGCAACACCAGACCACCGTCCAGCAATGCCACGCCACCCACCAGTAACACCACGCCGCCCAGTAGCCGCGGCAAGCAGTCCAGCGGTTGCATTGGACCACCACGCAGCAACACCAAGCAGTCCACCAGCAACAGAAGTGAACGAATGTATGGAGCCCCAACAACCAAGCTCGCCGCGGTCATGGTATCGCCATCTGCTACAGAAAGCAAAGCAAGTCCTACGCGTTGCACACACGAGTGAGCAGTGCAAAGAGTTGGACGACCTGTTCACGGCATACCTGGATCCGCGCGGAGTCAGCAGCATCAGCTACACGATGAATGAAGTAGCAGCAACAAGTCAGGTGCAGGATCCTCACCGTGTCCGCCCACGAGGTCGGCCCCGTAAGTACAAGCGTGCGCGGGGTGTGCTGGAGGAGCGAGAGAACAGGCGTCCAAGAACTCAGATGTAGCAGGTGCAAGTGAAACGGACGAACGGACACGACACAGCGATACTTTTAATAAAGCGCTTATTTAATTGATGATTGGACTTAGCCGTTTCTCACACGTCGGCGCCATGGCAACCAGAAGTGAGTCCTCGATATTGGTGAGGATTCGAGTCCCCGTAAGTTTTCCCGTATTAAATAAGTTCTTATTGTGAGATAAAATGACACATATCAATATAGGCGACAGATTAATTTCTGCGGACAAGATGAAGGCGGCCATCCTCAAGCTAATGGCTGTCAACTTTGCGGGGTGCCAGGGATTGTGCGACTCTGTCCAAGCCAAGTTAAACCAGCGTTTTTCAATACCTCAGTTATGGATCGACTGACCAATAGCAGTTATATGCTTATAGATATGGACCTACAGTTGCTATCTAAAAGATCATAGTACGGTTTCATCAGCGACCAGCACACTCTAGTATCAGTATTTTAAATCACATCACTTGCGAGCTGTCATCGCGGTCGCCATCCAGCTCAATCATATGGCCCATCCGCGCAACTTTTGTCCGCAGATAGTCAAACAGGCCACGATTGCCCAGTGCCCGGCGCACAGCAACCAAATCGGCGTCAATCTCGGCGTCCACCTTGGGATCCACGCCACGGTTTGGCGGTGGTGATGGAGCCATTATCTGCCGTCCAGCCAGAGTTGATTCTGTATCTGTGGATACGAGTAATGGTGACGGGATGATGTGGTCGGCAGCGGTGCCCAGCAGTGCCACACGTTCCACGACGTCAATGCCAGACTGGCGCAGCTGCGTAATCTTGTCCGGATTGTTCGTGAGCAGACGGCACATTTCAATATTCAAGTCGCGCAGAATTTCCGCAGCTACTGCATATTGCCTGCCATCCACAGGATGTTTCAGTAATCTGTTGGCGTCCACCGTGTCATGCCCCGCATCTTGCAGATTGTATGCCCTACATATGAATCAGTATGTGCGTGTATCAACGATGTATCGACATGTCCATTCTTTGAGAGCAATTTAGACCACATACATGAGTTTAGCCTCGAGACCAATGCCGCGACCCTCCTGCGGCAGGTAGATAATGACACCGTCACCAGACTGGCTCATGAGTTGCATGGCGCGTCGTAACTGGTCGCCACAGTCACACCGTGCCGAGTAGACCGTCTCGCCCGTGAAACACGCCGAGTGCACGCGCACCAGCGGCGGCAGAGACGAGTCTTCTCCGGCAGCAGTAGCTGTGGCTTCATGGCTGTGGCGGCGGCGGTGGTGACACGGCAGAGTGGGCTGACCAGCGGCGGGTATGACGTCACTGTGGGCAGAGCGGGTGAGACAGCCGCGCACGAAGCGCTGGTGCGGTGTCTCCGCCGGCACGCGTTCCATCTCCAGTGAAGTGCTGTGTCGCCACCTGCTCGCGCCAAACACAAATGCCATCGGTTGCAGACAGTGTGCGGTGGTGGTGACAGAGGTGATGACGCGTGGCGATAGTTGCCGGCTCTCGGCGTACAGTAGCAGATCAAACTCGGCACAGACGACCCCACCACACAAACGCGAGCCAGTGGGTATGCGTGACCGGACGCGGCACTCCACCGACGGCCCAGCATAGTGCTGTTGCTGCCCTGAACCGCCGCGGTGGTCGCGGTCTACGGCGGCACTGCTAGATGCCATCTGTGCGTGATTGTTTATCGATGAGTGGAGTTCATCAAGCAATATTGAAGCCTGCAAGAGCAATGTTTTTCCACCTATTTGTACTTACATACATATCTACATCTATACATCTACATCTATACATCTACATCTATACATCTACATCTGTACATCTACATTGTACATCTACATCTATACATCTACATCTATACATCTACATCTATACATCTACATCTATACATCTACATCTATACATATACATCTATACATCTACATCTAACACCTATATCAATAAATGACTAGAGCTGAGAACTGCTTACGTTAAATGCTCAACCTTTATTTACCCCCGTACAGGTACATTGGATTGCGATGTGCAATGTCATGGTAGTACATCAAAGCCATCGCGATACAATTGTGACGGCAACCGTATTTCCCAGCGCTAGTAGCGAACCACCACCTTTACGCAAGGCACCTAATGCCACCCCGGTAAAATATCCACTTAATATAAATCCAACCCAATTACAACTTTTAATGGAGTCTTGAGCCTCGGCGGATTTTTTATCGGTGAGAATGGCTGAGGTGATGTTGCCATTGTGCAGCTCAATGACTCCAATTTCAACCAAATTGCAAACGCCATTATGACATCGCCGCCCTTTCTGGACGCACTGTGGAATTCCCTCACAAGGCGACTCTTTAACGCATTTACCAAACGGGTCGAACTCGGGCGATCCCAATTGGCAACTAGTCAGTAGCATTCGGGAATTTTGCTGGTCCGCAACATGCTTCGCATCAGCACTAGTTCCATTTCTCATATCGATCTCGTCGAAGAAGCGGCACGAGTCAAACCTGGCCTTGACTGAATTACACAGCCCAATGCAGCCGGTGAAGATTACTGTGGTGATGGCCTGGGTGACATACTTAAATTCTAGCTTGTCAATTCCCTTGTTACCTACATGAATTGCACATTCATAGAATTAGTACCAAGCCCAGAATGGAATGTGAAGAAAAAAACACGCGTACCATTCAAGTCCAAATCTTCGAACGCGTCATATAATGCCGCGATTGCATCATTTAGAAAAACAAAGTTTTTCAGTTCATCGCGGTCCAGTACGCTGTTGTTATTCTTGTCCGCCATCGCGAAAACACGTCAGCTTCTTGTGCGGCCGTGACATTCATGTCGGGGTAAAGGGCAGCCAGAATCGTGGTGTTGGTTGCGGGTCCATCACCCTCTGCGCACACAGTGCCTCTGTCCGCGATTGCTGATGGTTGAGCCACCGATGCTGATGGTGGCGTAGTAACATCTGCCGATGATTTGGCCACCTCCGCCGATGGTGGTTTGGCCGCAGACTGGGCACCGGCTCTAATGGCAAGCAGCAGGCACGTGGCAAGCACGTTGGCCACGCTGGATAGGCGCGTTAATGCAAGATTCATTTTCGTGATGTGAATGAAAAAGGGCGCAAACCATTTCGTGTTGCTTCTTGACTTGGCAAAAACACTTTTCTTCGGAAAAATCCATATTCGTCGAGTACTCTAGTCCTCCTAAGTCAAATCACAAGGCAAAACTATTTATAATGTGATCTGGTACAATCCTGCCGAAATATCTATATTTTGCTCAAAGCGCCATGCAATAGACCTTCTTTGGTCGGCGTCCAGCATCAAGGAAGCAATCCACCACAGCAGGCAGTGGCGTATATGCTTCATAGTACCTTTCACCCTATTAGCCACCAAACACAACCATTGATTTGTGAGTCGCTTGATAGTGAATGATAATGGCCGAGATTATTATCCAAACTACCACACCAGCCACATCTCTCATCAAAAGTGGCGCGCCACCCCGGGATACAAGTTCCTTCAATGGCACTCCGCCAGCCAGTCCAGTTGCAATTAGTGCAGCCCCGTACCACTTGTTGAAAAATCTTTGACGTTTAACGGAGTTCTCATCAGTGCGAATGGCCGCTGAGACGTTGCCATTGTGCGGCACAATCAATCCAATTTCCGCCGTATTGCACAGCCTGAAAGTGCAGATTCGCGTCTTCGCCACACACTTTGGAATCCCGCCACACGGCGACTCTTTGACACATTTGCCAAACTTGCCGAACTGGGGAGCCCCTAGCCGGCAACTGGTCAGGACCATCCGGGCATTTGCTGGTCTTTTACGTGCATCGCGTCAGCAGTGGTTCCATTTCTCAGATCAATCTCGTCGAAGAAGTGACACGAGTCCAATGTGGCCTTGACTGCATTGCACAGCCCAATGCAGCCCGTGAAGGTTACATTGGTGATGGCCTCGGTGACATTTCGAAACTCTTGCTTGTCAATAGCATTGTTGCCTAAACATTCGTGGCTATGAGTATTAAGCCCTGAATTGTGAAAAAAATGCTCACGAATCGTTCAAGTCCACATCTTTGAACGCGTCACCATACATTACCGCGACTGCGTCATTTAGAAAAACAAAGTTTTTCAGTTCATCGTGGTCGAGTACGCTGTTGTTGTGCATGTCCAGTTCCGCAAAAACTACGTCAGCTTCTTGTGCGGCCGTGACATTCATGTCGGGATAAGGGCAGCCAGAATCGTGGTGTTGGTTGCGGGTCCATCGCCTTCAGCGCACACACCGCCCATGTTTTTGGAAACGTGTGCCGACGGTTTGGCAACGTCTGCTGATAGTGGTTTGGCCACCTCTGTTGTCGGTGGTTTGGCCACATGCTGGGCGCTGACACTTATGGCAAGCAGCATGCACGTGGCGCACGTGGCCGTCACGGCAAGTCGGAAACATTTTCGCGATAATGATAACGCATAGCAATCCCTTCTATCAAGAAAAGTGGCCAAATCAACGTGAAGAAGGTGAGGTGCTATGCGTTATTTAATAACGATAAACAATTTGCTCTTGGAGTGGGTGACGAGTTGTGAACCTGCATAGTCAGGTTGTGAACCAATGCATCTACTGAAAAACATCCA
>JAZDSV010000165.1:0-10426 GCA_036784855.1 Aphelidium insulamus | reverse complement strand
ATAGTTTATTATATATATAAATATATGTGTGTGATCAAGTATAAGTGTGTGTATGTGTATGTATGTATGTATGTATATGTATGTATGTATGTATGTAGGTGTGTATATGTATGTCTATAGTTGGATGTGTGTATGTATTTATGTATATATATGTGTGTGTGTGTGTAGTGTGTATGTTTGTGTGTGTGATAAAATACCGGGCTTTGAATGTTTTAGAGTAGTATCGATCTCATCTGCGAATTTATAACCCGGATCGCCCATACCAGTTCCTTGCGGACAACCACCTTGAATCATAAAGCTTGGGATAACGCGGTGAAATTTTAAGCCGTCGTAGTATGGTACATTTTCAGCTTTAGCTGTGTTTTTGATTTTTCCTTCTGCTAATCTAATCCAACAAAGTTACCTACTGTCATTGGTGTTTTTTTCATTTCCAACGCGCAATAGATGTTTCCTTTGGAAGTTTCGAATTTGGCATATAAACCATCCACTTGTTTATCTAAAAACTCTTTGTCAGCCTTGCTTATTTTTTGCTTTTCTTTTTTTTGCGCCTCAGCTCCGAAACTTAACAAAGAAAAGGCAGAGATCAATAAAAACAGTTTTTTCATAATTACGGTTTTATATTTTTTAAGATGCTTAATTTACTTTTACTAATTCTACTTCGAATATCAGGTCACTTTTAGGCGGGATAACTCCTGGATAACCATTCGCACCGTATCCTAATGTATAAGGAATATAGAATACTGCCTTCCCATTTGGTTTCATTAATTGCAAACCCTCAGTCCAACCGGCAATAACCTGGGTAAGTCCAAAAGAAATTGGCCTTCCGCCAATATTACCATCGAATTCTTTTCCATCGGTAAATGTTCCTCTGTAAAAAACAGTTACCTGATCGGTAGCTTTTGGTGAATTTCCGCTACCTTCTTTCTCTATTATATATTTCAATCCCGAAGAAGTCGTCTGTGCTTTTTCAAAACGTTTTAAAGCAGCTGCATTGGCTTTAGCTCTTTCCGCTTCTTCTTCTTTTGCTTTTGCCGCGGCTTTTGCCCCTATATTACCTTTTTCAAATTCAAAAACTTTTGCGGCATCAAATGCTTCCGCCTCTTTACCTTTTCTAAGAATTGATAATTTGTTGAGGGTATCATTTCCAACTATCTTGTTCACTATATCCTGACCTTCCACAACATGCCCGAAAACCGTATGTTTACCATCTAACCAAGGAGTTTCAACGTGTGTAATAAAGAACTGTGAACCGTTAGTGCCGGGACCAGCATTCGCCATACTTAAAATCCCCGGACCTGTATGTTTTAAACTATTATCGAATTCGTCTTCAAATTTGTACCCGGGATCACCTGTTCCTGTTCCAAGAGGGCATCCGCCCTGAATCATAAAATTAGGAATAACGCGATGAAATTTCAATCCGTCATAATACGGAGACCCTTCGGATTTAGCTTTATTTTTTATTTTACCTTCTGCTAAACCTACAAAATTAGCAACGGTCATAGGCGTTTTCTTGAATTCGAGTGCGGTATAGATATTCCCTTTGCTTGTTTCAAATTTTGCATACAACCCATCAGATTGCTTTGCTAAAAAATCCTTATCCATTTTCTTCGGTTTTGGTATCTGCTTTTTTATTCTTTTATTTTACCGGAGTAACTGTTGCTTGAGGACCAACGATGTCGATCAATTCAACTGTAAAGGTAACACCTGCGTATGGAGGAATTCCTTGGTATCCTTGAGCGCCCCAACCTAATGCGGATGGAATAACTAATTTTGCTTTTCCTCCCTTACCCATTAATTGAAGGCCTTCTGTCCAACCCGGAATTACCTGGTTCAAACCAAATGTTGCAGGTTCTCCTTTATCCAAAGAACTATCAAATTTAGTGCCATCTAATAATGTTCCGGTATAATGCACAACAACTTTATCGGTTGCTGCAGGATGAGGACCGGTACCTTTTTTAATTTCCATATAAATTAAACCACTTGCTGTTGGTTTAGTAGTGATCTTGTTATCAGCCAAATATTTTTCCCATTCAGGTTTTTCTTTAGCTTGTAACTCCATCATTTTTTTCTCCATTTCGGCTTGCTGTTGTTTTTGTTCGGCTTCCAGCTCCTGAGCATTCTTAATATCTTTCACTTTAATGATAACAGTAAGATGATCACCCGGTTTAATATGCGGAGGCAATTCTTTAGCACGTTGAGTTTTTAAGAAAAAAGAATCGGCATTAATGATGAATGAAGCGCTATCGCCTTTACTCATCATGGCTAAACCGTCCTCAATGCTTCCATTGAAAGAGGATTTTGGTAACCTGTACTTAAATACACCACTGCCATCACCTGTGATAGCTTTAGAATCCACGAGAACAGAATCCTTTGAATATTGTTTAATGATGAAAGAAAATGCTACGCCATCCCCTTCTTTAGGTTTAACGCCATTCTCATCATGGTTGTAAAATTTATAATGCAGTCCGTTTTCAGCTTTTGTGTAACCTTCGAATTCGGAGTTTTTACAGGATACTAATGCCAGAGCCGCAACAGATGCTGTAAGTAAAGTGGTTTTGTTCATGTTGGTTTATTTTATGTCAGTTATAGTTATTTCGTATACCAAAGGTGTAAACGGTGCAACGGTTCCGTTGGTGTTTCCGCCTTCGCCATAAGCGAGGTACGAAGGTAATATTATTTTAATAAATTCACCTTTATGCATGCCCTTTATAACAAAATTTAGGCCTTTTAAAAGCTGGTCAGGTGTACCGTAGTTAAATTGCAGGGGGTAAGCGGGATGATCGAACAAACTATCATTTAAAAAGCTGCCTCTATAAGCCACACTTACTGATCTTCCCTTTGAAACAATATCAGTTCCCACACCCTGTTTGTGATCCAAAATAAAAATCTTGTTGGGTAATTCGGTCACTATCTCATAATCATTTTTCTTAATAAAATCTCTAATTAATTTAAGTTCTTTATCAGTTATTTTGATCTCCTTTACCAGATCTTTTATGCCTACTTCCACTTTAATAAGTGAATCATTTTTACAATAATCAGGCACCTGCGTCTGGAAATAATTCCCGAACAATTCCTTTGATTTTACATAATAGATCACACTATCACCTTTCACTAAATTTGTGAAATGCGCAATGAAAAGCGCCTTATTAGCAGAGTCAGAAGGATTAAAATAGATGGTTTCTCGTAAAGAAGAGAAAAAAACAGAGTCATTTGGTTTTTTAAAATTACAAGTAAATGTCACATCATCCCATACATTTATTTTATAATCACCATCGCCAATATGAATGATCTTATAATACAAACCTGAATTATTGCGTGAAAATCCATCAAAATACATTGGGGGTTTATGCTGACAGGCAGTCACACCAAGAACAATTAAGATCAATACTAAACGAACTTCAGCAAGTGGTTTAATTTATATGGAAATTAAAAAAGGTACCGGTCCTCATCCTGCAGCAACCGATAAAGTTGTTGTGCATTATACCGGAACATTATTAGATGGCACTAAATTTGATAGTTCTTTGGATAAAGGAGAACCTGCAACATTTGGTTTGAACCAGGTAATTCCGGGTTGGACAGAAGGCCTTCAATTAATGGGTAAGGGAGGAAAAGCAAAATTAGTTATTCCATCCGCATTAGGTTGGGGCGCTCAAGGATACCAAGGAATTCCTCCATACGCAGGTGTTACCTTTACAGTTGAATTGATCGACATCGTTGGTCCTCAAGCAACGCAGTTACTCCGGTAAAATAAAAGAATAAAAAAGCAGATACCAAAACCGAAGAAAATGGATAAGGATTTTTTAGCAAAGCAATCTGATGGGTTGTATGCAAAATTTGAAACAAGCAAAGGGAATATCTATACCGCACTCGAATTCAAGAAAACGCCTATGACCGTTGCTAATTTTGTAGGTTTAGCAGAAGGTAAAATAAAAAATAAAGCTAAATCCGAAGGGTCTCCGTATTATGACGGATTGAAATTTCATCGCGTTATTCCTAATTTTATGATTCAGGGCGGATGCCCTCTTGGAACAGGAACAGGTGATCCCGGGTACAAATTTGAAGACGAATTCGATAATAGTTTAAAACATACCGGTCAGGGGATTTTACGTATGGCGAATGCTGGTCCCGGCACTAACGGTTCACAGTTCTTTATTACACACGTTGAAACTCCTTGGTTAGATGGTAAACATACGGTTTTCGGGCATGTTGTGGAAGGTCAGGATATAGTGAACAAGATAGTTGGAAATGATACCCTCAACAAATTATCAATTCTTAGTTAGGGTGGAGTGGTGTAAGGGTTTGATGCCGGTATAGTTTTTGAGTTTGAAAAGGTAATATAGGGGCAAAGCCGCGGCAAAAGCAAAAGAAGAAGCGGAAAGAGCTAAAGCCAATGCAGCTGCTTTAAAACGTTTTGAAAAAGCACAGACGACTTCTTCGGGATTGAAATATATAATAGAGAAAGAAGGTAGCGGAAATTCACCAAAAGCTACCGATCAGGTAACTGTTTTTTACAGAGGAACATTTACCGATGGAAAAGAATTCGATGGTAATATTGGCGGAAGGCCAATTTCTTTTGGACTTACCCAGGTTATTGCCGGTTGGACTGAGGGTTTGCAATTAATGAAACCAAATGGGAAGGCAGTATTCTATATTCCTTATACATTAGGATACGGTGCGAATGGTTATCCAGGAGTTATCCCGCCTAAAAGTGACCTGATATTCGAAGTAGAATTAGTAAAAGTAAATTAAGCATCTTAAAAAATATAAAACCGTAATTATGAAAAAACTGTTTTTATTGATCTCTGCCTTTTCTTTGTTAAGTTTCGGAGCTGAGGCGCAAAAAAAAGAAAAGCAAAAAATAAGCAAGGCTGACAAAGAGTTTTTAGATAAACAAGTGGATGGTTTATATGCCAAATTCGAAACTTCCAAAGGAAACATCTATTGCGCGTTGGAAATGAAAAAAACACCAATGACAGTAGGTAACTTTGTTGGATTAGCAGAAGGAAAAATCAAAAACACAGCTAAAGCTGAAAATGTACCATACTACGACGGCTTAAAATTTCACCGCGTTATCCCAAGCTTTATGATTCAAGGTGGTTGTCCGCAAGGAACTGGTATGGGCGATCCGGGTTATAAATTCGCAGATGAGATCGATACTACTCTAAAACATTCAAAGCCCGGTATTTTATCAATGGCAAATGCAGGACCAGGTGATGGAAGCGGAACGAATGGCAGTCAGTTCTTTATTACACACGTTGCAACACCGTGGTTAGATGGACATCATACTATTTTCGGCCATGTTATTCAAGGACAAGATGTGGTAGATAAAGTTGTGGGTAATGATACGATCAAACATGTGGTTATTTTAAGAAAAGGAAAGGAAGCTGAGGCTTTTGATGGTGCAAAAATGTTTGAAACTGCAAAGTTGGATATCGTAAGACGTAATGAAGAAAAAGTGAAAGCTGAACATATGGAGATGGAGAGAATAATGAAGGAAAAATACTCAGCCGGAAAAGTTACAGGTTCAGGTTTAAGAATTATTGTTGAGAAAGAAGGAACGGGTAAAGGAATTAATCCGGGCGATATCACAACTTTCCATTGTACGGGAACTTTATTGAACGGAACTAAGTTCTGGTCTTCTTATGATGGCGCAGGACAACCTTTATCATTGCCTTTAGGTATGAATCCTCCGAAATTAATTCCGGGTATGGAAGAAGGAATCATGTTATTAAAAGAAGGCGGGAAAGCTAAACTGGTAATTCCACCGAATTTAGGATATGGCGCTGCAGGTTCTCCTCCTGTTATTCCTCCAAATGCATGGTTAGTGTTTGATGTTGAGGTTTTAAAAGTTGGACAATAATTTAAAATGAGCGAAGAAACTAAAGAAGCGGTTACAAAGATCTTAACCGATTATCTTGAAGAGAATGGTCATAGAAAAACGGCCGAACGCTTCGCTATTTTGAATGAAATATATTCGCACGACGGGCATTTTGATATTGAAGGTCTTTATTTAATGATGAAAAATAAAAGGTATCGTGTTAGTCGCGCCACCCTTTATAATAATATTGAATTGTTGTTGGAAGCAGGGTTGGTAATTAAACACCAATTCGGAAAAAATCTGGCACAATTTGAAAAAGCATATAAATACAAACAGCACGATCATTTGATTTGTAGCGATTGCGAGAAGGTATTCGAATTTTGTGACCCCCGTATTATGCAGATCCAAAAAATGACCGAGGATATTTTAAATTTTGATATTTTTCACCATTCACTCAATTTTTTTGCCAAGTGCCGTAACTTGAAAGAAAAAGGAAAGTGTGAACATTATAAAAAATAAGAACATGCTATTTAATTTTTCTATTTCAGAACAACCGGGTTGCATCATTCTTTCGTTAGAAGGTGAATTGATCGAAAAAAATCAGGCTATTGATCTTTTAAAGAAAGTCGATGAATTGGTAGCAGCAGGTAAAGCTAAGATTGCTATTAATCTTGCCAATTTAAAATACATGAATAGTAGCGGGCTTAACACCATGATCCAATTGCTTACCAAAGCAAGAAATGATGGAGGAGAAGTTGTTATTTGCAACATGAACAAAAAGATCAATGAGTTATTGCTTATTACCAAATTGAATACTTTGTTCAAAGTTGTAGAAACAGAACAGGAAGCTGTAAGTATACTCGTAAAGTAATTCTCAGGGCTAAAGACCGGATACATAATAATTGAACCAATAACCCCGGACCTAAATCCGGGGTTATTTATAATAGAATAACGGGCTTAAGCCTTTATAAGTTGAAACAAGAATTTAGAATTTAACAAATACAATCAGGTATGAATTTCTTCACCGGATTTTTTAAAGGATTGGGTAATTGCTTTAAAGCATTTGAATTAATTTTTAATAAAGGCCTTTGGCCTTTTTTGCTTTATCCGCTTGTCATTTGGCTCATCACCTGGATACTCACCTTATTCAGCATTACTTTGCTTGCAGATTATCTTACCGGATTGATCAAGAGTTTTTTTAATATCGGAGATAGCACAGGTATACTTGCTGCGATACTTGCTTTACTTATCAAGATTTCTTTATTTTTAATTTCCGGAACTTTTTCCCGATATATTTTATTAATAGTTCTCTCGCCATTAATTGCACTGCTTTCCGAGAAAGCCGAAGAAGCTATTACAGGCGCGCAATTCCCTTTCTCATTTAAACAATTATGTAAAGACATTTTAAGAGGAATGCTCATTACCCTTCGGAATTTCGCAATTGAATTTGGCATCATTATTACCTGTTTACTACTTTCTTTTTTTATTTCACCATTAACAATCATTACTATTCCTTTCTTGTTATTTGTTTCCTGGTATTTTACAGGATTCACTATGTTAGATTATAATGCGGAGCGTCACAGATTAAAAGCAGGAGAAACCACTGATCTGGTAAGAATGAATAAAGGATACGCTTGTGGTATTGGATGTGTGTATTGGTTGTTTATGATTCTTCCTTTTCTGTTTGGTGATATAATTGGTATTATGTTCGGTCCGGCCCTTGCGGTTGTTGGGGCCACAATTAGTTTTCTTGAAATAAGAAAAAAATCTTAACTTTAAATTTGATAATGAAATTTTCTAAATCCATATTCTTCTTTTGCTTTATTATTTCTTTCAATTCTAAGTCGCAAGTAAAAATATTATTTGATGCAACTAAAGCGCAAACTGCCGGTAATGCCGATTGGGTTATAGATGCTGATCTAAATAACATGACCTGGAATCCGAACGCGTGTATCGGCTGTGGTTCTGAATCTAATGCTCAGAAAATCCCTACGGCTGCACAAAGTGGCATTACAGCCTCAACACCCGAAACATATTGGACAGGATCTTTATCTAATTGGGGAATCGATTGTGTAAAAAGAGGATACACGGTTGAAACATTGCCCTATAACGGGCAAATTACTTATGGTAGTACAACAAACATTCAGGATTTATCGAAGTATAAAGTTTATATTGTAGATGAACCTAATATAGCATTTACTGCTTCTGAAAAAACAGCCATCATGAATTTTGTGAAGAACGGCGGCAGTTTGTTTATGATCTCAGATCATGATGTGAGTGACAGAAATTTTGATGGTATTGATTCACCGTCCATTTGGAATGATCTGATGACAAATAACAGTGTGCAAAATAATGCCTTCGGTATTACTTTTGACCTCGATAATTTTTCACAAACCAGCAATAATGTTTTGGCTTCAGCTTCCGATTCTATTTTACATGGCCCAATGGGAAATGTTACGCAGGTAAAATTTACGAATGGAACAAGTATGACCCTTAATACAAGTCAAAATTCTTCCGTAAAAGGTGTTGTTTTTAAAACCGGCGCATCAACTGCCGGAACAAATAGTGTTTTGTGTGCTTATGCAAGATGGTATGCCGGTAAAGTAGGGGCAATCAGCGACAGCTCTCTTCCTGATGATGGAACAGGTGACGTGAACGATGTGTTGTATAATGGGTATATTGTTGATGCCGCAGGAAATCATCAGCGTTTGATAATGAATATGACCATTTGGCTGGCAATGGGCGGAACAACAAGTGGAGTAGAGGAGTTAAGCAAAGAAACTAATTTTGTGATGTATCCTAATCCAACTAATTCTCAGTTCACAATTTTATTTAACATAACGCTTAATGATCGTATTGTTGAGGTGGTAAATGTTAATGGAGAACAGATCATGTCGTATAAGAAGATTAATACTAAAGACCTAACCATAAATACTTCCGAATGGAGTAATGGAGTTTATTTTGTAAAAATAAATACCGGAAACTCGTCTTCAATTTCTAAAATGGTCGTGATCCATTAGGCTGATAAATGTAAGTTAATTGAATAGGTTAGGTCAAATAGAAACAAGTTTAACGTTTTGCTTTCGGCGGGCTTTCGGAGCTTCACCTGTCTAAACGCACCCAAGTTTATTTATTGCTTAATGTTTCTATTCCCTCGTCCGCCCGCTGATGCAATTGTCCCGTGTTAGCAGGTCGTATTTTACACAATGGTTGAGTCATTATATTCTTTAAGTGTCGCTGATTTGTCGAGATACATTTTGGCTTTGTCAGCGTTGCCAAGTTTTAAATGAACTTGTCCGAGATAAAAATTAATCATTTCTGTTTTAGGGTCAATTTTCTCCGCTTGCTCGAAATAGCCAAGAGCTTTTTCAAACTCATTTGTCTTTAAGTAATAGGCTCCAAGGTTACGTTGTGAAAAAGAATTATTCGGATTCATTTCATAAGAGCTTTCTAAGTCTGTAAAAGCGTCCTCAAGTTTTCCAAGTTGGAGCTGACAATAACCACGATTGTTGTAAGGATAATCCCAGTATGGATCAATGTCTATCGCATTTGTGAATTGAATGATAGCTTCTTCGTATTTTTTTTGAAGTAATAAAGCATACCCAATTTGGTTATATGCTCCATTATTTTTAGGATTGATTTCAAGCAGTTTATTACAAGCTGAAATAGCCGCGTCAAAGTTATAATTTGTAAAACTGTCGTCAATTTGATTGTAAAGTTTATAAAGCTCTTGGCTATCCTCAACTTTGTCCTTTGTGAGTACTGTGTCGTTAGTATTTATTAGAAACGAATAGTCTTGTTGGAATAGAGCTTTCGTGTTTGTATTTAAATATTCTAAATAATCTGTCGGTTCGTTTTCCGTGATGTAACAGATTAAAGCGTTTGCATAACTTATTATTTCGTTGGGTAAATAACCACTTCGGCCCATCCAATAAATATCTTTCGTTTCACAGTAGTTAGCGACAAATATTCCGAAGCCAAAGAAGATGCAGGCCAAGTCGGTTAACGGTTCCATGTCAGGATCGTTACGGTTCACATGATTGCCACCCAAAAGTTTAACATGTGCAAGCTCGTGAGCCAAGACCGCAACTAATAATTGAGGATTATTTCGGTTGGATTTTGCAAGCTGAATATTGAAACGCTTTTCGTCAAGCGTGTACTCTTGAGAATAAAGTCCTCTGGCATCTTTCCACTTACCATGCGGAATCCAAGTCGTCCATTGTTTTGAAGCAAAGTCGTCAAAGAATTTTACTTTTATTTCGTTTGGATTTATATCCCAATAATTGCAGAGTTGCTCGAATAGTTTTTGAAATTGCTGATCATCTTTTAAGTTGTCTTGGGGAAAATTGTCTGGTGTTGGCAAAATAAATGGAGCATCCTTAAGTCTGTCGAGCCCAAAGGATTCAATAAACCAAGTGAAATTCTTTTCAACCCA
Source organism: Aphelidium insulamus (assembly GCA_036784855.1). Lineage (NCBI taxonomy): Eukaryota > Fungi > Aphelidiomycota > Aphelidea > Aphelidiaceae > Aphelidium > Aphelidium insulamus. Next base: position 173 of record JAZDSV010000165.1, on the reverse strand, counting down.
GTCCTTGTCTTGAGGAGTGATTGTCGGTTGATTTGATTCTTTTTTGAATAGTCCAAACATTTTTCTGTCGTCTTAAAATATGCCTGCTAACGGTTTCGCGGTTGGCGTTCGGCGGGATTGTGTGTTGCCAACGTCAACCTGCGAAAATGTTATTTAAAGGTTTAAAGGTACAA
>JAZDSV010000164.1:0-10644 GCA_036784855.1 Aphelidium insulamus | reverse complement strand
AGCGTTCGGTTACGTATTGCTGGAGTTGATAAGTTTGTGCTGCCTGCAACTGCCATCGCCAAAGCCTGGCGACCTCGATCTCAACCCGATCCTGTTGACCATGAGCCTCGTTATCACCAACATGTACTGGCAAGCCGCTGGTCTGAAGGCAACGTGATCATCATGACCACCAGCTGCTGCCCGACTTCCACCGTCACCACCGAACTACATCGACATGACGGTGCTGGCCGGACCGCAAGCCGCACCGCATGTCGAAGAGTTCGAAGAAGTTCGCCAGCGAAGTGGTGCAAGCACCCTGCCGGAGCAGGCCACGCGTGCCGGCGTGCCGTTCTATGTGGTGCTGGAGGCGGCAAGGACAAGCACGCCAGCGCGTGATCATCGTCGGTACTGGCGACCTGGGCCATCCGTCGCCTCGGCTACGCCGGCGTCGACGATAGACGACGCGTTCGAGATCGCCAACGACGACGCGGTCCGGACACAACACGACGCACACCCCGCCGCTGATGATCGCGGACGTGAAGTAGGCGTCGACATGGCACGCGTGCGCAACGGCGTCCCCACTCCCCTCGCCGGCAAGCGACTCGCCGGCCGCGCCGTGAAGACGGCACGCGCGAAGACGTCGACGGTGAAGCGCACGATCGCGTCCGCCGGCTTCCCGTACCGCGCCTCGACCAAGCCGCGCGGCGTGGTGGTGCCCGAGGAGGAGACGACGCTCGGCGCCAACTTCGAGACGGAGTGGGCACGCTCGTTGCCGGCCCGCGCCGCACGCAAGGTGATCGTCGCCGGACCGATGCGGCTGGGCGTCAAGCTGATCGCCGACCCCGAAGTCGTCGGGACCGATCGTCTGGAGGACCTCCGCCAGCGCGACGACGTGCCGGCGGTGATCTTCGCCCCGAACCACCACAGCCACGTCGACACGCCGCTGATCATCACAGTGGTGCCGGAGCCGTGGCGGTCGAAGCTGTTCATCGCCGCTGCGGCCGACTTCGACTTCGGCAAGCGCGTCAAGGGCACCGCATCGCTCGTGCTCAACGCGTTGCCGATCGGTCGCGGGGTCGCCGACGCGAAACGGCGACCAGATCCGCAAGCTGATCGACGAGGGGCTGGAGCCTGATCTACCTGAGCGTCCGCTCACCGGACGGCTGGGGCCGAGGAGTTCAAGAGCAGCACGGCGGCCTGCTGTCGGCGCACCGGTGCCGCCGTCGTGCCGGTACGCCGACGACAGCAACGCCATCTTCAACAAGGGCGCCAAAGCAGGTTGAAAACCCGGCCGGACGAAGGTCGTGGTCGAGATCTCCGATGTGGCCGGCGGAGAGCGAGAACGCACGCCGCCAGCTCGCGCATCGAAGCCGCCGTCGTCGCACTCGGCGACGAGCGCTCACCGATGATGGAGCGCCGTCATGCAACGAGCGCGAGAACATCCTCGGCGGCCCGGAGTACGGGTTGGCGGCGCCGATGAGCGCTTGCCGAGCAACGCAAGCTCGGCAAGGCCGGGCGGCAACGACAACGAGCGCGCTGGCCGACCTGGAGCTGACGGTGTACGCGGCCAGCAGGCGACCACTGGACGAAGTACGGCGGCGTCTCCTGGGTGCAGCACCAACGGATCTTCGACCAGGCGCTCGCCGAGTTCGGCGACGCGGCGATCGCCAAGCTGGCGGTGCTGCCCGGCGAGCGGGTGCTCGACGTCGGGTGTGGGTACGGGACCACCGCGTCCGTCCTCGCCGCCACCGGCGCAACGACGAGCATCGGCATGAGGCGACGATGATCGACAGCTTGCAAGCGCGCGTCCCCACGGCCACGTTCGTCGTCGCCGGCCGCGCAGACCGATCGGCTCACCGGCGAGTTCGACGCGGTCCTCTCGCGGTTCGGCGTGATGTTCTTCGACGATCCCGTCGAGGCGTTCACCAACATCCGCGCGTCCACGGCGCCCGGTGGCCGTCTGGTGTTCGTCTGCTGGCGCAGCGTGGCCGAGAACCCGAACTTCACCGCTGGCACCTCGATCATCGCCGCGGCACTGCCCACGTCGGCCCCGGCCGACCCGCACGCTCCGGGCCCGGTGGCGTTCGCCGACGGCGAGCGTGTGCACGACATCCTCGATCGATCCGGATGGATCGACATCGCCGTCGAACCGCTCAACGGGTCGATCCGGTACGCCACGGCCGACAGCGACGGCGTCGAGGAGCGCTTGGCGATGATCCTCGCCGGCGAGACCGGTCGGCTGATGACCGAGCACGTGGCACCTGAGGAGCAGGAGCAGTTGGTCGCCGAGGTGCGCGCCGACCTGCAATCGCGCGTCGTCGGTGGCGAGCTGACCCTGCGCGGCGCCGTCTGGCTGGTCAGCGCCCGCCGCTCGTAGCCGCCAGCACCACTTGGTGCTGCACGAGGTGGAAGCCGAGGCGAGTGAGGTTGAGCGCCGAGTCACCGGCGGGCACTGCGGTCGCCGCAGCGAGCTCGCACCCGTGGTCGAGCCCGTGTTGCAGGCGCCGGCGCACCAACGCGGCCTGCACGCCACGGCCGCGGAGCTCGGGCAGCGTTGCGGCACCACCCACCCAGGCGACACCGTCGGCCACCACCACGCCGCCGCACCCGGCGACGCGTCCGTCGACGACCGCGAGGAACTGCTGGCCCGAGGTGATCGCACGGTCGGCCGCCGCGTACTCGTCGCTGATCGCGACTGCGCCCGTCTCGACGACGCCGAACCCTGCGGCGTAGACGGTGCGCCACGTTGCCGCGTCAGCATCGGTGGTCACGGCGAACACGTCGACGTCGCCACCGCCTTCAACCGTCGAGGGATCACACGGCCGAGGGCAAACATCGCCGGAACCACGAAGGCGAGGCCGGCCGCGGCCGAAGCGCGGCGACGGTGCCCTGGCGGACGAGCCAGAAGACCTCGCGCCGGCGGCGAAGCCGCGGGCGCGGTACCACGTGGCGAGCTCGTCGACGTCAGCGTCGTCGAGGTCGTCGATGCTCACGGCCAGCGCACGGTTGACGTACCTTCGCTCCCCCATGGCGACGAGCAGCCCCCGGTGGAACGACTTCGCCTCGGCGCCGGGCATCGCCTCGACCGCGAGACCGCACGCGACCGCGGCACTCGTCTCCAATCGATCGACGAGGGCGCGAGTGACGAGCACCGCGACAGGTTAGGGACGAGTCGGCGTGCGGCAGACGAAGCAGCCGGTGTCCTTGCTGATCGTCATCACACCGTCGCCGTCGTCGAACGCGGCCTGCACGCGCCCGCGGATCTCGGCGAGCTGGTCCGCGGTTGCGTCCTCGGCGGGCGGCGTCGACGTCAGGTAGGCAACGACGTCGTCGACGTCGGTGCATCGCAGCTCGTCGCGATAGGTCAGCCACCGCACATCGGCGAAGTGGTCGCGCAGGATGGTGAAGCCGTTGTCGACACCGAACACGTCGACGGTCTGATCGATCGCGGCGAGATCGAAGACGTCGCCGCGGATGCGCCACAGCTCCTGCATGTGCCGGCGCCCGTTGGTCGCGACGATCACCATCCCGTCGTCGCGCACCACCCGAGCCAGTTCGGCGACGCCGAGCGCCGGATCCGGCAGGTGGTAGAGCATGTGGTTGGCGATCACCCGTTCGAACGAGCGCGACTCGAAGGGCAACGACTGCGCGTCGGCCACTTCACCACGAACGGTCTGGAAGCGGCGAGTGCTCGTCACCCGCTGCACGGCCTCGTCGACCATGCCCGGCGACAGGTCGACGAGCGTGATCGAGGCCCCGCTCACGACGGCGGCGTTGGTCTGCTCCCACAGCCACCCCGCCCCGCAGCCGACCTCGAGCACGTGATCGCCGATCGCGATGCCGAACTGCGCTGCCACCCAGTCGAACCACGGCACCGTCGCTGTCGTGTACCTGGCATGCAGGCGAGCGCGGATGGCCAGGCGGTCCGAGGTGCCGTACTGCTCGTTGCGCAGGTACTGCTGATCCCCGCCGGCGAACCGTGATCGCTGTGTCGACATCGGCGCAACCTAGTCAGCCGACGCGCGATGCTGTCCGCGTGAGCTTCGATCTGTACGTGTTCGATGCCGACGTGCCCGACGATCCAGAGGACCGCGCCCCGCTCCTGGAGGACGAGTCCGGCTGGGAGCTGACGCCCTCGCTGGAGCAGTTCGTTTCCGAGCTCGAGGTGCGCCATCCCGATCTCGACGACGGCTCGGACTCGCCGTGGGCCAGCTGGCCGCTTCGCCAGGTCATCGCCAACGGCACCGGCTGTGCGTTCAACATCGTGTGGTCGCACGCCGACGACATGCGCGTCGAGGTGCTCGAACTGGCGAGGGTCAGTGGCCTGACGGTCTACGACCCGCAGGCGGACCGCGTCATCCGGCCGACCGACGTCGAGCCGATCGCCGATCCCGGCCTGACCGCCCCGTCCGACCTCGGCGACCCGGCCATCGCGAAGCGTCGCTGGTGGAAGCGCGACCCCTGACCGACGCGAGTCGCTGCACGTCGAGGTGAGAGATCTGCGGCGCATGGGCGATCACCTCTCACCGGCTCGCCGGCACCCAGCTCCGAGGTGAGAGATCTGCGGCGCATGGGCGATCACCTCTCACCGTCACCTCCTCGGACTCGGCGAGACGGTCCGTCAGAGGAGGTCGCGCAGGGCGGTTTCGAGGGACTCGACGCGGGCTTCGAGGGCGGCGATGCGCTCGGTGAGCGCGTCGGACGCAGCGGAGCGACCGGCGGACGTGCCACCGAACTGAGCGGCTGTCGATGGTGCTTGCTCCTCGGCGAGGAGCTGCTGCCAACGCGGCTCCTTCTGGCCGTGGACTCGCGGGATCAGCTGCACGTGGCCGCGCTCCTGCAACCAGCCGAGCGCCGACTCGACGTGCGCGGACGACTCGAAGCGGTACCAACGTTCGCTGCGCTGACGCAGCTCGTTGATCGTCGACGGGCCACGCAGGATCAGCAGCCCGAGCACCGTCAGCACGGCAGCGCCGTCGGCGTCGACACCCAGCTTGTCGCCGGCCTTGTGGCGGATGCGCACCACGCTGCGTCCGTGCGACGGGAGCTCGCGGCGCAACCAGCCGTCGACCTTCAACCGCTCGATGACCTGCTGCACGTCCTCCTCGGTCAGCGCCATCACCGGCTCGCGCGACGACGACTGGTTGCACGCCAGCACCAGCGCGTTCACCGTGAGCGGGTACTGGTCGGGCACCGTGTGCTCCTTCTCGATCAGGGATCCGAGCACTCGTCCGTCGATCGCGTCCAGCATGCGCACACCCTACGGCCGGGCGCGAGACGACGGCCCGGATCCGCCTGCCTAGATTCACGCCCGTGATCCGTCTCCGCCAGGTGGCCCTCGTCGCCGCCGACCTCGACTCGTCCGTCCAACAGCTGTGCGACACGCTCGGCCTGGCGGTGTGCTTCCGCGACCCCGGTGTCGCCGAGTTCGGGTTGCACAACGCGCTGATGCTCATCGGCGACCAGTTCCTCGAAGTGGTGTCGCCAACCGCTGACGGCACCACCGCGGGCCGGCTGCTCGCCAAGCGCAACGGCGACGGCGGCTACATGGCGATCTACGAAGTGGACGACCTCGATCGTCGCGAGGCCGCGATCCGCGAGCACGGCGTGCGCATCGTGTGGCAAGCGGATGCACCGTCGATCCGCGGCCGGCACCTCCATCCGGCCGACGTCGGCGGGGCGATCGTCAGCATCGATCAACCGGTGCCCAACGGGTCGTGGGCATGGGCCGGCAAGCAGTGGTCTGCGCACGAGGACAACGCGATCGTGTCCGGGATCGCCGGCATCACCGTCGGCGCGCGGGACCCGATCGCCATGCAGGCGCGCTGGGCGCAGCTCGGCGTCGATCACGCGGTGCGGTTCCAACCGGCGGGCGCTCGCGGCGAGGGCATCGACGAGCTCGAGCTGGTGGCCACGCACCGCTCACGTGCCGGCGAGCAGCATCAGCTCTGCGGCATCACCGTTCGACTCGTCTGACCGAGGACTGGATCGTCAGCAGTCGGGGCCGGGGATGTTGATGGTCACCCCGACGACGAAGTTCTTGTAGCCCTTGGTCGTGACGTTGGCCTTGTCGAGCTGCGCAACGGTGACGTCGAAGTTCGTTGCCACCTTGCTCGGCAGGTCGCCTTCGACGATCTTGTAGGTGCCGACCGCTTTACAGGCGCCGTCTTCCAACTTCTCGGTGGTCGTGGTGGTGGCCGCAGGCTTGGTGGTCGTGGTGGTGACCGACGGCGTCTCGCCGCCGGCGATCGTCGTGGTGGTCGGCGAGGCGATCACCCCGGTGCAGCCGATCAGCGCTCCGGCGGGGACGTTGATCTTCACGCCGACCGGGAAGATGGCGTAGTTCTCGGTGTCGGCGTTGGCAGCGTCCAGCGCATCCTTCGTGACGCCGCACTTCTTGGCGACGAGGATCGGGAAGTCACCGGCGACGATCTCGTAGGTCTGCGGGGAGAGGATGGTCTCGCCCGGCGCTGGCTGCGCGGTGGTGGCGGTGGGGTCGGTGGTCGAGGGCGGCGGGACGGTGACGAAGTTGGTCGGGCCGACCTGGATGACGGTGGTGGACGCCCCGGTGGCATCGCTGCCGCAGCTGCTGAGCAGGAGCAGTGCCGCGCCCGCGACGATGAGAGCAGACGGCTTCAAACGCATTGCGCAGATAGTACGCGCTGACAGCGGCGAGCGCCGCTCAGGTCAGACGAGCGGTCGAGCGGTCGGCAGGATCGGCGACGGGAGCTGGGTCTCGCCGAGCAGCCACGAGTCGACCCCTGCGGCGCACGAGCGGCCCTCGGCGATCGCCCACACGATCAGGCTCTGGCCGCGGCCCATGTCGCCGGCCACGAACACGCCCGGCACGTTGGTCATGTACTGATCGCTGCGGCGCACGTTGCCACGCTCGTCGAAGTTCACCCCGAGCTGCTCCAGCCACGTGCCGCGCTCCGGGCCGACGAAGCCCATCGCCAGGAACACGAAGTCGGCCGGCAGCTCGCGATCAGAGCCCTCGATCTTCTGGAAGCGACCGTCGACCATCTCCACCTCGTGGAGGATCAACGCCTGCACCCGACCGTTGCCGTCGTCGACGAATCGCTCGGTGTTGACGCTGTAGACGCGCTCGCCACCCTCTTCGTGGGCCGACGAGACGCGGTAGACGAGGCTCCACTGCGGCCACGGGTTGCTGTCGGCGCGCAGATCGGGAGGTCGCGGCATGATCTCCAGCTGGGTCACCGAGGCGGCCTCCTGGCGCAGCGCCGTGCCGAGGCAGTCCGCCCCGGTGTCGCCGCCGCCGATGATCACGACGTGCTTGCCGACGACGTTGATCGGCGACTCGTCGAGGTCGCCCTCCTGCACCCGGTTGGACAGCGGCAGGTACTCCATCGCCTGGTGGATGCCGGCCAGCTCGCGGCCGGGGATCGGCAGATCTCGCGCCGCGGTGGCGCCGCAGGCGAGCACGATCGCGTCGTACGTGGCGAGCAGCACCTCGATGTCCACCCCGTCCCCGACCGGCGCGTTGGTGCGGAACTCGGTGCCCTCGGCCTCCATCTGGGCGATGCGGCGATCGAGGTGGCGCTTCTCCATCTTGAACTCGGGGATGCCGTAGCGCAGCAGCCCGCCGATGCGGTCGGCACGCTCGAGCACGACCACGTCGTGTCCGGCGCGCGTGAGCTGCTGCGCGGCTGCCAGCCCTGCGGGACCGGAGCCGATGACGGCGCAGCGCTTGCCGGTGCGCACCGACGGGATCTGCGGCAGCACCCAGCCTTCGTCCCAGGCCCGGTCGACGATCTCGACCTCGACCTGTTTGATGGTCACCGGGTCGCTGTTGATGCCGAGCACGCACGCGCTCTCGCACGGCGCCGGGCACAGCCGTCCGGTGAACTCGGGGAAGTTGTTCGTCGCGTGCAGCCGGTCGATGGCGTCACGCCAGTGCTCGCGGTAGACGAGGTCGTTCCAGTCGGGGATCAGGTTGCCCAGCGGGCAGCCGTTGTTGCAGAACGGGATGCCGCAGTCCATGCAGCGGCCGGCCTGCAGGCGCAACGTCGACTGGTCGAAGTCCTCGTAGACCTCCTTCCAGTCGCGCAGGCGAACCGGCACCGCACGACGCACCGGCGTCTGGCGATCCCACTGCATGAACCCGGTCGTCTCACCCACGGCTGGCCTCCATCACCTTCGACAACGTCTGCTCCTCGTCCAGGCCGTCGGCCTCGGCCTGCTTCATCACGTTCAGCACGCGCTGGTAGTCCACCGGCATCACTCGCTTGAACGAGTGCTGCGCGTCCACCCAGCCATCGACGATGTTCTGGGCGACGGGCGATTCCGTGTGCTCGGCGTGTGCGCGCACGGTGGCGAGCACGAATTCGAGGTCGGCCTCGTCGAGCGGCTGCAGCTCGACCATCTCGCCGTTGAGCTTCGCCGCGAACACGTCGTGCGGGTCGTAGACGTAGGCGATGCCGCCGCTCATCCCGGCCCCGAAGTTCCGTCCGGTCGGACCGAGCACGATCACTCGACCACCGGTCATGTACTCGCAGCCGTGATCACCGACACCTTCGACCACCGCGGTGGCCCCGGAGTTGCGCACGCAGAAGCGCTCGCCCACCGTGCCGCGCAGGAAGATCTCGCCGCCCGTGGCGCCGTAGCCGATGACGTTGCCGGCGATCACGTTGTGGTCGGCGGCGAACGGTGCACGACGATCGGGGCGCACCACGAGGCGACCTCCCGAGAGGCCCTTGCCGACGTAGTCGTTGGCGTCGCCCTCGAGGCGCAGCGTGATCCCGCTCGGGACGAAGGCGCCGAAGCTCTGGCCCGCCGAGCCGCGGAAGCTGATGTCGATCGTGCCGTCGGGCAAACCGGCGCCGCCGTGACGGCGGGTGACGGCGTTGCCGAGCATCGTGCCGACGGTGCGGTTGACGTTGCGCACCGTCATCTCCAGGCGCACCTGCTCGCCACGTTCGATGGCCGGCTCGCACGCTGCGATCAGCTGTTGATCGAGGGCCTCGTCGAGACCGTGCTCCTGGCCGACCGACTGGTGCATCGTCTGGCCGTACGGGTTCTGCGGCACGGCGAGGATCGGCGAGATGTCGAGCCCACGCGCCTTCCAGTGGGTGATCGCCTGCTTGGCGTCGAGCGCCTCGACGTGACCGATCATCTCGGCGACCGTGCGGAAGCCGAGCTGGGCCATCCACTCGCGCACCTCTTCGGCGATGTACTCCATGAAGTTGACGACGAACTCCGGCTTGCCGCTGAACTTGGCGCGCAGCTCCGGGTTCTGCGTGGCGACACCGACCGGGCACGTGTCGAGGTGACACACGCGCATCATCACGCACCCGCTGACGACGAGCGGCGCCGTGGCGAAGCCGAACTCCTCGGCACCGAGCAGCGCGGCGATGACGACGTCGCGACCGGTCTTCAACTGACCGTCGGCCTGCACCACGATGCGGTCACGCAACCCGTTCAGCAGCAGCGTCTGCTGCGTCTCGGCGAGGCCGAGCTCCCACGGCGCTCCGGCGTGCTTCAACGACGTGAGCGGGCTGGCGCCGGTGCCACCGTCGTGACCGCTGATCAGCACCACGTCGGCCTTGGCCTTGCTGACGCCGGCCGCGACCGTCCCGACCCCGACCTCGGCGACGAGCTTGACGTGCACGCGCGCCGACGGGTTGGCGTTCTTCAGGTCGTGGATCAGTTGCTTGAGGTCCTCGATCGAATAGATGTCGTGGTGCGGCGGCGGACTGATCAGCCCCACGCCCGGCGTGCTGTGACGGGTCTTGGCCACCCACGGGTAGACCTTGAGGCCCTGCAACTGCCCGCCCTCGCCGGGCTTGGCGCCCTGGGCCATCTTGATCTGCAGGTCGTCGGCGTTGACGAGGTACTCGCTCGTGACGCCGAAGCGTCCGCTGGCGACCTGTTTGATCGAGCTGCGGCGCTGCGGGTCGTACAGCCGGTCGCTGTCCTCGCCGCCCTCGCCGGTGTTGCTCTTGCCGCCGATCGAGTTCATCGCGATCGCCAACGTCTCGTGAGCCTCGGCGCTGATGCTGCCGTAGCTCATCGCCCCGGTGCTGAACCGCTTGACGATCTCGCTGACCGGCTCCACGTCGTCGATCGAGATCGCGACGCGGTCGGACTTGAACTCGAAGAGCCCACGAAGGGTTGCCAGACGCTTCGCTTGATCGTCGACGAGCGCGGTGTACTGCTTGAAGATGTCGTAGCGCTTGGCCCGCGTCGCGTGCTGCAGCTTGAACACCGTCTCCGGGTTGAACAGGTGCAGCTCGCCCTCGCGCCGCCACTGGTACTCGCCGCCGAGCTCGAGCTTGCGGTGCGCCCGCTCCTCGGGCCGCGGCGGATGCGCCTGGCGGTGGCGCGCGGCGACCTCGGTGGCCACTTCGTCGAGGCCGATGCCACCGAGGCGGCTGACGGTGCCGGTGAAGTACTCGTCGACCAGCTCCTGGCCGAGCCCGATGGCCTCGAAGATCTGCGCACCGGTGTAGCTGGCGACCGTGCTCACGCCCATCTTGCTCATCACCTTGAGCACGCCCTTGCCGGCGGCCTTGATGTAGTGCTTCACGGCCTTGTGCGGATCCATCCCGCCGAGACCGTGGAGGTCTTCGCGGACCATGTCCTCGATGCTCTCGAAGGCCAGGTACGGGTTGATCGCACCGGCACCGAAGCCGACGAGCAGCGCCA
>JAZDSV010000163.1:0-10649 GCA_036784855.1 Aphelidium insulamus | reverse complement strand
CTTGGCACATTGCTTCAGAGGACGCGGGACTGGTTTCAGCAGATGGCTAGTGTGCTCAGTGAGACTGTGGGCAACCGAAGTGTGGCCGCAAATGATCCGCTGTCGCACCAGTGGGACTCGCAGCTCGCACCCGCTTTGCTTGTCCAATCGTGGAACTGTCGCCGCGCTCTCACCGCCGTGGAGGTGTGTCTTATACGTCTATAGTATCAATATGTGTGCCATCAGTGTGTGTGTCTATAGATATATGGATGGTATTATGGAATCGCTTTTGTCTGACACTCACCACAGATGAAGAGCCAGAAGGAAGAGCGGCATCACAGCTACTACAATCAGTCCAACGTGCAAGAGGTGGAGAAGCTGTTGCCGGTGCTAAGCGCTCTCCAGCAGCGAGTGGCCGCGCTGCTGGACGAGTGGCCAGAGCACTCGGTGCTGCTCAACATTGACACGGTGATTGAGCGCATTCTCGGATTCCCCGCCAGCGACCCGCTCACTCGGTTTGTTATTGGGGCCGAGCGTGTGCTGGACGTGTGCCAGGAGTGGGAGGCGTATGCGAGCCGCCGCGTGTCGCTCCGGGACCAGCTGGACCCGATCAGCCGGCTGGTGCTGCACTGGCGCAAGTTGGAGCTGTCGTCGTGGGGCGAGCTGCTGGACGCCACCGCGCGCGAGTTTGCTCTGGCCAACAATTCGTGGTGGCGCCTGCTCGCCCAGTCACTGCTGGCCGCCAATGATGAAGAGGCGCTCCATGACGGCGACGCTGACAGCAGCAGCAGCAGCAGCAGCAGCAACAACTACAGCAATTGTTTGACGTGGTGGCCGAGTTTGTAAACACGTGCCGTCTGGGCGACTTTGAGCAGCGGTGTGCTCTATTGCGCCTGTTTGTCGCACAGTTGTCCCAGCAAGGGACGCAGCCCCGCCTGGCCGGCATGCTGGCAAATGTGGCCGATTATTACGCGCAGTACGCGGCGGTGGCTGCCGGCACACTGGCCACTCTGCGCGCCCCAATCGACGAGGAGGTGGCGCAGTTTATTCGTCTGTGCAACTGGCGCGACACAAACTACCTGTCGCTGAAGCAGAGTGTGGAAAAGTCGCACCGCCAAGTGGGAAAAGCACTGCGCCGCTTCCGCAAAGACGTGCTGGAGAACTCGTTCTCCTCGCTGGTGCAGCAGCATCAACAGCAAATATCATGGAAGCTTGAAGCCGGCAACATTGCCGCTGTTGTCTGCGCGGAAACACAGACAGCCAGCAGTGCCGATGAGGATGGCCAACAGCAGCTGCTTGTTCTGCAGCTGCAGTCAAATGGACCGCACGTTGAGCCGCTCGTCCACATGGACTGTGTGGTCAAGTATGGCGGGGCGTCCGCAGTGTACTCGCGGGTCTTGAATGTTTTGTTCACCAAGTCGGCTCGAGACCCGCTGGCCGAATGCCTCTCTGCCCGGCCCCTGGACAGCTTGGTCGGCACTATTCTCGATACGGTGCTGGAACACCAGCGACAAGATGCCGCGGTGCTGGCGGGCAAGCAGAGCGGCACCGGCAAGAATGCGCACAAAAACATACGCAAGATGAAGCAAAATTCACTCACGGCCCTGTTCAAGGAGTTGCGCCGCGTTGGCCTTTCCTGGCGCAAATACTTGCAATCCCCGCTTCAGCCCTATCAAGTCTGCCTTCAGTCGCATCCGGGTCTTATCCGCACCCCGGCAGTCGCTGGTGAGCACATTTTTATTTTGTGTTGTTCTGCCATTATTTCTCACAATGCAGATAATATTACGGCTCTGGATGATTACTACTTTCGACTGGTGGCGCGCATGGAGACAATGAGATCCGTGGCGATGTTGCAGCCATCGCCGCAGCTCACTCCGGACCAGGTTCAGCGCCTGCGGGGAGCGTGCGAGCACTTGATGCACCTCTCTGTTACTAGCCGTGCTGCGTGCCTATCGCTGGCATCAAGCATGGACTCGCTGGCTCCATTCTGGCACTTTATGACTGGTGATGCTCCTCTCGGCCACTTGCGTGGTGCCAGCAAACTGCGGACCTTACGTCAGTGTGCATCCGAAGCCGTTGACACTGCGCTTCGTGCCCGAGTTGTTTCGGAGGCCCAGCAACTTGATATTGCGCTCGAGTTGGAAGCCTTGACAAACATTGCCGATCGGCTCCACGCAGTGCCAACATTTGGTCCTGATGAGCACCTGACGTGCATGGAAGGTGCCATGGTCGATTCGCTGGCCACGGAACTGCAAGACACTCTGCGCCGGCTTTCAAAAACGCTTAACGGCAGCACGCTGGTGGGCCGCGCTCAATTTGCCGCGGAAATCGGCCGCTGTCTGAAACAGTGCGCCTGTGAAACCGCAAACACTGTCACGCAATCACCCGAGAAGACTCCGCCGTCATCTCCGTCCCTCCCCGTCATTAAGCGCGTGGCTGCCGCGGTGGACGAGCTGGTCCAGTCGCTCATGCTGACTGCACAGCAGCTTCTCGCTCTGCGCGGTGATGCCGAGTGCCTGCAGCCATGCGACAGTGACGACAAGCCGAGTGAAGACGACATGATTGACTCGTATGTGCCCAAGTCTGCGGCGCACTGGTCACGCATAGTGGCGGCGCTGCGAGTCGACCGTGTCTGCCAGCTGATGCAACAGTTGGCCGCAGACTTGGCGCTGTCCACGGACATGAACGATAATTCTGGTATACCAGCACTGTTGTTGCAAACACTGCAGCCGTTCATGCGCGTCTACGCTCGCGTGGCCACGGAGCAGCTCCGGGCCGCGTGTCGCCATGCACGCTCCACCACCAAGCTGGGCTATGTAGTCTGCAATTTGGCCACCCTTCTCATCGAACGTGGCTTCTGCGGCAGTGCAGATGATGAGGAAGACGGGGAGGCTGGCGGAGATGATGGCGGAAATCCTGCTGATGGCACTCTGGAGGGCACAGGTATCGGTGAAGGGCGCGGCAACAAGGACGTCAGCGCCGAGATCGAGGACGAGGAGCAGGTGCTGGGTCTGCGTGACCAACAGCCTGACGGGGATGATCAAGACAACGACGACAATGAGGAGACTCGGGAGGAGCCGGAAGGCATCGAGATGCAGAATGATTTCGACGGCCAGATCGAGGACGTGGCCCCCGATCGCCGCGACCCCGACAACAAGGAGAATGACGACGATCAGGACAATGAAGACGCCGACAATGACATTGACGAGGAGATGGGCGACCTGCAGGGCCAGGGTGACACAATCGACGAGCGGCTGTGGGGCGACGACGACTACGCAGACAACGGCAAGGACCAGAAGGACAGCGGAGACGACGCCAAGCAGCCCGACGCCAGTGAAGCACCCGTGGATGCATCCAGCGCCAAAGAAGTCGAGATGGCCGCCGCGCAAGATCAAGATGAAGATACTGAAGACGACAAGCGAGGAGTGGATGAGGACAAGAAGGAGAAACAGCAGCGGGACGAGAGACAGCAGGCTGGAGATGATGTGGCAGACCAGGACAGAGAAATCAACGAGCAGTCGGAGGAGGAGGATGACGGCGACAACAGCACTGAGAAGCCGGGTGTAGACACAAGGCAGGCGGCAGACGCCGATAATAACTCCAGTGACAATATTGACGGCGGCGACAACGAACACGACGACGATGATGGAGCCGACGAAGAGTTTCCCGACGCCATGGATCTGGACGGTGCGGCCGGCGATGGCCTGGACGGCGATGAGCACAACAACCTTGATGATGATGATGATGATGATGTGTGTGACGACGGAGATAAAGTGGGTGAAGACGGGAAACGGATGACGGCGATGGCACACCCGAGAACGCTCAGCAGCCGCCGCAGCATGATGCCCACGACGGCGACAGCATGAACGAGGACAATGAAGAGCAAGATGAGCAGCTGACCACCGCGGCTCCGCCCGAGAGACCCAGCGCCGCCCGCCGAGGATCAACAGCTGTTTGGTCGACAAGGTCAAGCAGCCTCTGCGCAACCCAACCCGGACACGGACGCTCAGCCTGCCAATGGTTCGTTAAGGCATTGCTGTCTGTTCTGCCTGGTCTTTCATCCACTTAATTCTAATGTTGTAGATGGCGACGAGAGCACGGACAGACGCCCCGATGGCGCGCTGGGAAGCGATGCCGATGCGGCCACGGTACACGATGCAGCCGCGCGCCGGAGAAGAATCTGCCCAACCGCGAAACCATATCCAGACGACTCGAGGCGCAGGCAAACTCTGACCGTGCCCTGGCCGACGCCGTGAACATGTGGAAGAGGCTCGCCAAGGCCATGGACGCCGCACAGCCGCCCGCCACTGACGAGCAGCGCATGGACACGGACATGGACGCCGCGCAGTTTGAGTTTGATGCCAGCCCTACTGACGGACAGTCGCTGGGCGTGATGGCAGCCGCAGACGTGGAGCAGGCCAAGCAGCAGCAGCAGCAAGTGGATCCCGACATGCCGCCTCCCGTCGACGCCGATGATGATGGCAATGATGATGATGGGGTGGACGACGACGGCATCCAAGGCAGCGCCCAGGAACCCAACATGGAGACGAATCATCACAGCGGCGTCGAGATGCGACACGCAGACGCCCAGCTGCCGCAAGACCGGTCACGCCTGGCCGAGCACGCCGACGCCGCCGACAACCAGCAGGAAACCTCTGATGCGGATGACACTGCGAATGCGGGAGAGAATATGATCAGCAGCACTGTTCCGTCAGGCGACGAGGAGAATCCTGATGACAACACTATTTCCGCAATTGTCGACATTATCGCGGAGCAGCGCCGGCGACCGGACCCAATGTCGGCCGAGGCCGCGCAGACCCTGTGGCACCGCTGTGACCAGGCCACGCACACACTGTCAGTGCAGCTGTGCGAACAACTGCGCCTGGTGCTGGCCCCACGCAGCTCACCAAACTGCGCGGCGACTACCCGCACCGGCAAGCGGCTCAGTCATGCGCCGCCTAGTCCCTACATCGCCAGCCAGTTCAAGAAGGACAAGATCTGGCTGCGGCGCACCAAGCCCGCCAAGCGCGAGTACCAGGTGCTGATCGCCGTCGACGACTCCAAGTCCATGTCTGAGTCGCGGTCCATCTCGCTGGCGTTCGAGTCGCTGACGCTGATTGCCCGCGCACTCTAGCCACCTGGAGATCGGACAGCTGGCCGTGATGCGCTGGACAGACGGCCGATGTGGTGCACCCGTTCAGCGCGGACCCATTCACCGGGGACAGTGGCGCCCGCATGCTGCAGTCGTTCACGTTTGCGCAGGAAAAGACACGCGTGGACACCATGATGGACCGGGCGCTGCAGTGTTTGCGCGAGCAGCGACACGCCGCCACCACGGGACACACGGCCGGCGACCTGTGGCAACTGCAGCTCATCATCTCGGACGGACTGTGCGAGGACCACGCCCGCATCCGGCGCCAGCTGCTCAGCGCGGCCGAGGCCCGCATCCTCGTGGTGTTCATCATCATTGACAAGGCGGCTACTGGTAACGGTGGTGGCAACGGCGGTGGTCTGGGCGGCGCGGCGCCACGCACCAACAGTAATAATTCACTGCTCACCACGCGCAATGTCAGCTTTGTGGACGGCAAGCTGGTCATGCGCGACTACATGGACACGTTCCCATTCGCCTATCATGTGATCCTGCGCGACATCCAGGGTCTGCCAGATATTCTGTCATCAGCGCTCAGGCAGTGGTTTGGAAATTGGTCAACAGTGGGGACTAGCTTGAATAGATTTTACACACAGAATAATATATTCGTGTTGCTGGAGACGTACAAGTGCTAAGATATAATGGAACTCGGAGTTGGTGATGACTGTCTAGACTGACTGGACTGGAACGCAAGAATGGTTGGCGGACGGATATTGGTCGCACAGTGGTGGACCACACCGGTCAATGCCGCTACGTGCTGCGTGCCTATCGCTGGCATCAAGCATGGACTCGCTGGCTCCATTCTGGCACTTTATGACTGGTGATGCTCCTCTCGGCCACTTGCGTGGTGCCAGCAAACTGCGGACCTTACGTCAGTGTGCATCCGAAGCCGTTGACACTGCGCTTCGTGCCCGAGTTGTTTCGGAGGCCCAGCAGCTTGATATTGCGCTCGAGTTGGAAGCCTTGACAAACATTGCCGATCGGCTCCACGCAGTGCCAACATTTGGTCCTGATGAGCACCTGACGTGCATGGAAGGTGCCATGGTCGATTCGCTGGCCACGGAACTGCAAGACACTCTGCGCCGGCTTTCAAAAACGCTTAACGGCAGCACGCTGGTGGGCCGCGCTCAATTTGCCGCGGAAATCGGCCGCTGTCTGAAACAGTGCGCCTGTGAAACCGCAAACACTGTCACGCAATCACCCGAGAAGACTCCGTCTCCCGCCGTCATTAAGCGCGTGGCTGCCGCGGTGGACGAGCTGGTCCAGTCGCTCATGCTGACTGCACAGCAGCTTCTCGCTCTGCGCGGTGATGCCGAGTGCCTGCAGCCATGCGACAGTGACGACAAGCCGAGTGAAGACGACATGATTGACTCGTATGTGCCCAAGTCTGCGGCGCACTGGTCACGCATAGTGGCGGCGCTGCGAGTCGACCGTGTCTGCCAGCTGATGCAACAGTTGGCCGCAGACTTGGCGCTGTCCACGGACATGAACGATAATTCTGGTATACCAGCACTGTTGTTGCAAACACTGCAGCCGTTCATGCGCGTCTACGCTCGCGTGGCCACGGAGCAGCTCCGGGCCGCGTGTCGCCATGCACGCTCCACCACCAAGCTGGGCTATGTAGTCTGCAATTTGGCCACCCTTCTCATCGAACGTGGCTTCTGCGGCAGTGCAGATGATGAGGAAGACGGGGAGGCTGGCGGAGATGATGGCGGAAATCCTGCTGATGGCACTCTGGAGGGCACAGGTATCGGTGAAGGGCGCGGCAACAAGGACGTCAGCGCCGAGATCGAGGACGAGGAGCAGGTGCTGGGTCTGCGTGACCAACAGCCTGACGGGGATGATCAAGACAACGACGACAATGAGGAGACTCGGGAGGAGCCGGAAGGCATCGAGATGCAGAATGATTTCGACGGCCAGATCGAGGACGTGGCCCCCGATCGCCGCGACCCCGACAACAAGGAGAATGACGACGATCAGGACAATGAAGACGCCGACAATGACATTGACGAGGAGATGGGCGACCTGCAGGGCCAGGGTGACACAATCGACGAGCGGCTGTGGGGCGACGACGACTACGCAGACAACGGCAAGGACCAGAAGGACAGCGGAGACGACGCCAAGCAGCCCGACGCCAGTGAAGCACCCGTGGATGCATCCAGCGCCAAAGAAGTCGAGATGGCCGCCGCGCAAGATCAAGATGAAGATACTGAAGACGACAAGCGAGGAGTGGATGAGGACAAGAAGGAGAAACAGCAGCGGGACGAGAGACAGCAGGCTGGAGATGATGTGGCAGACCAGGACAGAGAAATCAACGAGCAGTCGGAGGAGGAGGATGACGGCGACAACAGCACTGAGAAGCCGGGTGTAGACACAAGGCAGGCGGCAGACGCCGATAATAACTCCAGTGACAATATTGACGGCGGCGACAACGAACACGACGACGATGATGGAGCCGACGAAGAGTTTCCCGACGCCATGGATCTGGACGGTGCGGCCGGCGATGGCCTGGACGGCGATGAGCACAACAACCTTGATGATGATGATGATGATGATGTGTGTGACGACGGAGATAAAGTGGGTGAAGACGGGGAAACGGATGACGGCGATGGCACACCCGAGAACGCTCAGCAGCCGCCGCAGCATGATGCCCACGACGGCGACAGCATGAACGAGGACAATGAAGAGCAAGATGAGCAGCTGGCCACCGCGGCTCCGCCCGAAGACCCAGCGCCGCCCGCCGAGGATCAACAGCTGTTTGGTCGACAAGGTCAAGCAGCCTCTGCGCAGCCCAACCCGGACACGGACGCTCAGCCTGCCAATGGTTCGTTAAGGCATTGCTGTCTGTTCTGCCTGGTCTTTCATCCACTTAATTTAATGTTGTAGATGGCGACGAGAGCACAGACAGACGCCCCGATGGCGCGCTGGGAAGCGATGCCGATGCGGCCACGGTACCGATGCAGCCGCGCGCCGGAGAAGAATCTGCCCAACCGCAGAAACCATATCCAGACGACTCGGGGGCGCAGGCAAACTCTGACCGTGCCCTGGCCGACGCCGTGAACATGTGGAAGAGGCGCGCCAAGGCCATGGACGCCGCACAGCCGCCCGCCACTGACGAGCAGCGCATGGACACGGACATGGACGCCGCGCAGTTTGAGTTTGATGCCAGCCCTACTGACGGACAGTCGCTGGGCGTGATGGCAGCCGCAGACGTGGAGCAGGCCAAGCAGCAGCAGCAGCAAGTGGATCCCGACATGCCGCCTCCCGTCGACGCCGATGATGATGGCAATGATGATGATGGGGTGGACGACGACGGCATCCAAGGCAGCGCCCAGGAACCCAACATGGAGACGAATCATCACAGCGGCGTCGAGATGCGACACGCAGACGCCCAGCTGCCGCAAGACCGGTCACGCCTGGCCGAGCACGCCGACGCCGCCGACAACCAGCAGGAAACCTCTGATGCGGATGACACTGCGAATGCGGGAGAGAATATGATCAGCA
Source organism: Aphelidium insulamus (assembly GCA_036784855.1). Lineage (NCBI taxonomy): Eukaryota > Fungi > Aphelidiomycota > Aphelidea > Aphelidiaceae > Aphelidium > Aphelidium insulamus. Next base: position 2,017 of record JAZDSV010000163.1, on the reverse strand, counting down.
GCACTGTTCCGTCAGGCGACGAGGAGAATCCTGATGACAACACTATTTCCGCAATTGTCGACATTATCGCGGAGCAGCGCCAGCGACCGGACCCAATGTCGGCCGAGGCCGCGCAGACCCTGTGGCACCGCTGTGACCAGGCCACGCACACACTGTCAATGCAGCTGTGCGAACAACTGCGCCTGGTGCTGGCCCCCACGCAGCTCACCAAACTGCGCGGCGACTACCGCACCGGCAAGCGGCTCAATATGCGCCGCCTTGTGCCCTACATCGCCAGCCAGTTCAAGAAGGACAAGATCTGGCTGCGGCGCACCAAGCCGGCCAAGCGCGAGTACCAGGTGCTGATCGCCGTCGACGACTCCAAGTCCATGTCGAAGTCGCAGTCCATCTCGCTGGCGTTCGAGTCGCTGACGCTGATTGCCCGCGCACTCAGCCACCTGGAGATCGGACAGCTGGCCGTGATGCGCTTTGGACAGACGGCCGATGTGGTGCACCCGTTCAGCGCGGACCCATTCACCGGGGACAGTGGCGCCCGCATGCTGCAGTCGTTCACGTTTGCGCAGGAAAAGACACGCGTGGACACCATGATGGACCGGGCGCTGCAGTGTTTGCGCGAGCAGCGACACGCCGCCACCACGGGACACACGGCCGGCGACCTGTGGCAACTGCAGCTCATCATCTCGGACGGACTGTGCGAGGACCACGCCCGCATCCGGCGCCAGCTGCTCAGCGCGGCCGAGGCCCGCATCCTCGTGGTGTTCATCATCATTGACAAGGCGGCTACTGGTAACGGTGGTGGCAACGGCGGTGGTCTGGGCGGCGCGGCGCCACGCACCAACAGTAATAATTCACTGCTCACCACGCGCAATGTCAGCTTTGTGGACGGCAAGCTGGTCATGCGCGACTACATGGACACGTTCCCATTCGCCTATCATGTGATCCTGCGCGACATCCAGGGTCTGCCAGATATTCTGTCATCAGCGCTCAGGCAGTGGTTTGAAGTGGTCAACAGTGGGGACTAGCTTGAATAGATTTTACACACAGAATAATATATTCGTGTTGCTGGAGACGTACAAGTGCTAAGATATAATGGAACTCGGAGTTGGTGATGACTGTCTAGACTGACTGGACTGGAACGCAAGAATGGTTGGCGGACGGATATTGGTCGCACAGTGGTGGACCACACCGGTCAATGCCGCTACCAATACTGCGATATTGCGCAATTCCACAAAGGTGGATCCTTCGATTAACTAGAGCTAAACCTTGGGCAAGGGCAGCGCTGAAGTGCCATCTGGAGCGAAATCTGGCCTGGTCTCGCATTACCGCATTACGAATTCTGCAATAACTTTTTCAAATACTACCAGATGGATTCCGATGCTGGACAGAGCAAAGAATCGCAAATTTTCTTCGCTCAAAACTTTGATTATTTGCTAGATTGTGCAAGGTAACGAATGTATCTTCGGCTTTGAACATTCGGATCGCATCGCTTGCGTTGCGGGCGACCCGCCACTTGTGATTGCCATTCGCAAGCTGGGAGAGAGTCGCGAAGAATGGGTGTGATTGATTTATGCCAACCAACAAACGGTCTACCACCGATGCAATGCTGAGTGCGGCGGGGCGGACACCCTGTTGTCATTGCCGTCCAAAGCTTCAATTATTGCTCATGCATGTCGCTATATTAGGTTCGATGCCATCTCGGTGGAAAATCAGCTCATACTTTCGGTACTATGCCCGAACAAGGCTGACATCAGCGTACCCAGGCAGTCAGAAGTAGCAGCGATCACTTGTCACTTGGCGCACCTCTGACATATATTTTCTTATCAATGCAGAATAGTTTCAAGATTTTAAACGACTGCAAGAATGGATACACCGAGGCGTCGAGTCTCATGAGACTATAAAAAGCTTGACACGGATAATATTCTGTATTTGTAATATATTAAAAAATAAATGCGTGGTTAGCGTTTTCATCCACATTTCAGCCACTCTCAACCGCCTTTCATGTAACAGTGGCCACTGT
>JAZDSV010000162.1:0-10682 GCA_036784855.1 Aphelidium insulamus | reverse complement strand
TACATTGCTATTTACACATTATTATGTGTAAATATATTATATTATATTATTATTATATTATATATATATTATATATTATTGCCCATGCTACGAGCTAATAATGACCGCTTTCAAAGCTAATTGACATGCTATGTATTTTAATGTGATGGCGAGAATTGATGTGCTATTGTGGTGGCTTGAAGAAATCTGCCGGTAGTGCTTGACCCTCGGTAGTTGCGGCCGTATTGTCAGCTGTCTGTGTCTTTTTCCGCTTTGAAGGACCATAGAATAGTGGTGATGGAGGTGGTGATTGTCGTTTGCCGGAGCTGTTTGCTCCGTCAGCATTTGCACTCTGTAAATCGGACGGAATTTTGGCGCCATCTGACGGTGCTGCCTCTCCAATTTCGCCTTCTGTACCTAAATCTCCGCCAACTGGTTTCCCATCAACTACTGCATCTTGACCATCGTCCAAGTCACTGGCAGAGCTCACGCCATCGTTTTCGTCGCTGCTTAAATCGCTTGGTACTTCACGATCACCAGTAATAGCTTTCTCAGCGTCACATACTATTCCGTTGCAAAGTTCATCTTTGGAACCGCCATTTTCTACGGAGTTACTGTCAGTACGTGGCAACGGTGCCGCCCGGCTCAGTGCCAGCAGTGTAGCGGCGATAAAGATGACGCGCGAGTGTTTCATGATAAGCAATGTGAGTTTTGAATTCAGAAGAAAGTATGTTCCACCACACGCGAATATGCCGCTTTTATACCCGTGCGATGCGATCACGTGTTCCGCCATCTGGATGCAGCCCGATTCGTATCAATCTGCATCCAGCGGTGCTCTCAGCCAATCATTGAGTTAAAGTTGCCAGATCGGCAGGCTTCAAATGCACCGGCCGGATGCACACGATCGATCCACGCGATCACTGTGCATCTTGGTTGATTTGCATTGCAGTAGGCAGTAATGGAATCATTCAATTAGCGATGTCTCATGACGGAGCGTTGGAGTATGTTTAGGTTCCAGTAGAACCGTTCCACACTTTCTTGAATCCGTAATTGCGATGTGTAATAAAGTCTATCTGCTCGACCCATCTATCAAATGTGTACATATGCAAGTTTTTACTTGCTTATGCTTAAATCTACCATTTAATTTAACTTCTGTTCAATGTATACAGGAATTGGGGTAGATTTATGACCTTCCAATAACGCCGCCCAGCCGGCGCCATAGCTAATTTGGTGCACAACCTGGCCACTGCCAGGAAGTTCGTGTTGCACAGCGCAAATGTATTGTACGTGACGTCAGCCCCCAATAATCACAACGCTGAATCAAGGTTTGCGGTTTGCAACAAAAGAAATGAAGCTGCGAGCTGGATGGACACCCGCGCTCAATGGTGTGTGTGTGCTCTGTGTGCTATGAGTGCCTTGGTGTACTGCTTATAGTCTACCCACTACACTTGTGCTGACTGGGCTCTCTACTTACAGCTGTCGCGTCTCGTCGACTTGGATGCAAAGGTAGCAGGTTGGCTTCGGCACCACGCACTTCGCGGTTCCTGGCCACCGCCACTACCAAGGTCCGTGACGCAGCACTGCTCAATATACATACTTACTTATTACTTACGCGCATGGCAGCCGTCCTACACCATCATTGACCACGACTTTGATGCCGTGGTGGTGGGCGCTGGTGGAAGTGGATTGCGCGCTGCGTTCGGCCTGGCAGAGGCCGGTCTGAACGTGGCCTGCGTCACCAAGCTGTTTCCCACCCGTAGCCACACCGTGGCCGCCCAGGGTGGTATTAACGCTGCACTGGGCAACATGACTGAGGACGACTGGCGCTGGCACATGTACGACACCGTCAAGGGTTCCGACTGGCTGGGTATGTGATATAGATATATTATGTGCTTTGCCATATGCTTACATACACCAATATGTGCAGGTGACCAGGACGCCATTCATTACATGTGCCGCGAGGCGCCCAAGACCGTTATTGAGCTGGAGCACTTTGGTGTGCCGTTCTCGCGCACTGCCGAGGGCAAGATCTATCAGCGTGCATTTGGCGGCCAGAGCTTGAAGTTTGGCAAGGGTGAGTGCTCTCCTTGCATTACATATGTAGAGTACTTGACTCATGTGTCAATAGGCGGACAGGCGTATCGATGCGCTGCTGTCGCCGACAGAACTGGCCATTCCATTCTGCACACGCTCTACGGCCAGTCGCTGCGCTACAACTGCAACTACTTTATCGAGTACCTGGCACTGGACTTGATCATGGAGGATGGCGAGTGTCGCGGCATAATTGCCCTGTGCATGGACGATGGCACGCTGCACCGCTTCCGCTCACACAAGACGGTCCTGGCCACAGGCGGTTTCGGACGTGCCTACTTCAGTTGCACTTCCGCGCACACTTGCACCGGTGACGGCAATGCAATGGTTGCCCGTGCCGGCCTGCCCAACCAGGACATGGAGTTTGTGCAGTTTCATCCGACCGGAATCTATGGCAGCGGCTGTCTCATCACTGAAGGTAGTACATCTGTGTGTAATGAAATTATATTCTTACGTTTACAGGATCTCGCGGGGAGGGTGGTTATTTGCTTAACGGCAATGGCGAGCGGTTCATGGAGCGCTATGCTCCGACCGCGAAAGACTTGGCGTCGCGTGATGTTGTGTCGCGTAGTATGACTCTGGAAATTTTGGCTGGACGAGGTGCATATCTCGTTCTTCGTCTGTAAGCATATCTTAACTAACTAATCGTTGTCTAGGTGTCGGACCCGAGAAGGACCACATTCACCTGCAGCTGAGCCACTTGCCAGCGTCGGTGCTGCATGAGCGTCTTCCCGGTATCTCGGAGACTGCGGCAATTTTTGCCGGCGTCGACGTCACAAAGGAGCCGATCCCCGTGCTGCCCACCGTGCACTACAACATGGGCGGCATTCCCACAAAGTACACCGGCGAAGTGATCAAAGTCGATGCTGATGGCAAGGACCAGGTGGTGCCGGGACTGTACGCCGCGGGCGAGGCGGCCTGTGTGTCGGTACACGGCGCCAACCGTCTCGGCGCCAACTCCCTGCTGGACATTGTGGTGTTTGGCCGCGCGTGCGCACACCACATAGCCGAGACGCTCAAGCCCGGGCAGCCGCTGAAACCACTGCCAAAGGATGCCGGCGCCGCCACCATTGCCGAGCTGGACAAGCTGCGCCACAGTTCAGGCGCCGTCCCCACTTCGGAGCTGCGTCTCAAGATGCAAAAGACCATGCAGAACCACGCAGCGGTGTTCCGCACCCAGGATAGTCTGGACAAGGGAGTGGAGAAGATGGACGAAGTGGCCAAGGAGTTTGAAGACATTCGCGTCAACGACCGCGGCATCATCTGGAACACTGACCTGGCCGAGACGTGGGAGTTGAAGAACTTGCTATCAAGTGCCGCGCAAACGGTGTATTCTGCCCAGGCGCGCAAAGAATCGCGCGGTGCACACGCTCGTGACGATTACACGGTAATTCGTGATACTTTATCTGCCTTGTTATTGTGTGTCTAATAACTGTATAATAGGAGCGCGACGACGAGCACTGGATGAAGCACACTCTGTCGTGGCACGACGACCAGGCGTGCAAGACTAAATTGTCGTACCGCGCCGTCACTGGCACCACTCTGGACGAGAAGGAGTGCGCCGCCGTGCCGCCATTCAAGCGTGTCTATTAGGGTATCGCCGCCGCCGCACAGGCAACTGGAAAGCATAAATATGTCCCAATTGCTGCATTGTTTATAGTCTGTTTCTTGCTTATGCACTTCGTCATGTTAACGCTCGCGATAAAGTTGGACTTGCACGCTGGCAAGGTATCTTGCACATTAGTGTAGAGTCACAACAAGCCTCTTTGAGACTGACTCATTCTTCAGCATGATAACATACATGTCTGAGGCGCGCGAAGGCTGCGAAAGGAATGCCGTACCGATAATCGTTCCAGAAAATTCTCGAATACTGCAAACTGATATTATTTAAAACACGCGCGCGCTCATTCTTCTTTCCTTATTCACAACGCAGTTTACAATATCAGCAACGATGCTGCGGGCGGGCTTTTTGCCGCGTCCGCTCCTGGCAGCAGGGTGTTGTACTGGTGGCTACGGTCGCTGCCGTATGCCGTGGATGTTATGGCGCAGATATGCTGCCGCGAGTAACGCCGCTGGCAAGTGCCCCCCTTGACACCATTTGCTCATATACAATTGACACGTCACAGGCAAGCAGCCGCGTATCGGCGGAGATGGTGGCACAGGCGGCAAACCACCCGGTGGCGGATTTCGCGGCTTCCGTATGCCCGGCCAGGCCGACCAGCAGAAGCCGAGTGCGCTGTCCGAGTACACGACCGATCTCACCGAGTTGGCATCACTGGGCCGCCTGGACCCCGTAATTGGGCGCGAGGAAGAGATCCGACGCACGATACAAGTGCTATCACGTCGCACCAAGAACAACCCCGTGCTTATTGGGGAGGCTGGCGTGGGCAAGACCGCGATCGTCGAGGGTCTGGCGCAGCGCATTGTCGCCGGCGAGGTGCCAGATAGTGTCAAGTCGAAACGTGTCCTCGCGCTGGACCTCGGCTCGCTGATTGCCGGCGCCAAGTTTCGCGGAGAGTTTGAGGACCGGGTGCGCGCGGTGCTTGGCGAGGTGCAACAGTCGGAAGGCCAGATCATTCTGTTCATTGACGAGCTGCACTCACTGCTCGGACTGGGCAAGGCCGAGGGCAGCATGGACGCGGGAAATATGCTCAAGCCGGCATTGGCACGCGGTTCGCTTCGCTGTTGCGGCGCCACCACGATCGATGAGTACCGCAAGTACATTGAGAAGGATGCAGCGTTGGCACGGCGCTTCCAAGCCGTAATGGTAGAGGAGCCCACCGTGCAGGACACCATCACCATTCTGCGCGGACTAAAGGAAAAGTACGAGGTGCATCACGGGGTACGGATTGAGGACTCGGCGCTAGTGTCGGCCGCAGTCAATTCACAGCGCTACATCACCGACCGCTTCCTGCCAGACAAGGCCATCGACTTGGTAGATGAGGCGTGTAGTAAGCTCCGACTGCAACACGAGAGCAAACCAGATGTCATCCAGGACCTGGACAGAAAGATTATCACAATGCAAATCGAACTGGAGAGTTTGAAAAAGGACACCGACACCGCCAGTGTGGAGCGTCGCTCTCAGCTGGAAGAGAAACTGAAGAAAATTCAAGATGAGAACCATGCTCTCACCGACAAGTGGCAGGTAGAAAAGGGAAAGCTGAACGAGGTGAAGAAGCTGAAGAAGGAGCTGGAACAGGCGCGCACTGAACTGGAAATCTGTTCTCGCAACGGGGATTTGGCTCGTGCCTCCGAGCTGCGTTACGGCTTGATTCCACAGCTGGAACAGAAGCTGCCCAAGGAATCTGATGAATTGGACGCCGCAACGGACGCTGACCAAGTCACTCTTGTTCGCGAGAAAGTGACAGCAGCCGATATTGCCGGCGTAGTGTCGCGAATGACTGGCGTGCCTGTCCATGTAAGTGTCTTCCACATATTGTAGTCAAGTAGTTTAAGGGTGTAGTCTCTGCTGAAAGGCGAGCGCGAAAAACTGCTGGCTCTGGAAAGCGCTCTGTCTGCCCGCGTTGTCGGACAGCCGGAAGCAATACAGTCTGTCGCCGAGGCAGTGAGGTAAGCCCCTACGCTTTACACTTCAAAGTGAATTCCTTGACACTATCGTAACAGACTGTCGCGCGCTGGACTGCACCCACACACAAGGCCCATTGCGTCATTCTTATTTCTTGGCCCGACCGGCGTAGGAAAGACGGAGCTGTGCAAGGCCATCGCTGCAAATCTGTTCAACTCGGAGCGCGCGCTGATCCGCATCGACATGAGCGAGTACATGGAGAAGCATTCGGTGTCACGGCTAATCGGAGCGCCACCCGGCTACGTTGGCTATGAGGAGGCCGGCGAGCTCACGGAGGCAGTGCGTCGAAGTCCGTACTCGCTCATCCTGTTGGATGAATTTGAGAAGGCGCATCGCGATGTCTCAAACATTCTACTGCAGGTGCTCGATGAGGGCCAGCTGACTGACAACAAGGGACGCCGCGTGGACTTTAAGAACGCCATGATTGTCATGACTAGCAATCTGGGTGCCGATGTCCTGGCACAACACTCGACAGAGCCTGGAACATCGGTGCCCCAGTACGTTCGCCACGAAGTGCTCAATAGCGTGCGGCAGTCATTCGCACCAGAGTTCATCAACCGTATCGATGATATTGTTGTGTTCAATCGTCTGGGCAAGGCACAACTATATGACATTGTCAACATCAGACTGCGAGAACTGCGAGAACGAGTTGCCGACCGCAAACTCCACTTGGAGGTCAGTGATGATGCCAAGCAATGGCTGTGTGACCATGGCTATGACCCGGCGTATGGTGCACGTCCACTGAACCGCCTGATACAGCACAAGCTGCTGAACCCCATGGCCAAAATGATCATTGACGGATCCATACACAATGGTGACGCAGTGGCCGTGGACGTCAGCGACGATGAACTTGCAATCAGCAAGAAGAAATAGCAACTTGGACTCTGTAGCTGCATATAAGACAAGATAAATAGCGTTAAGCAGTATTATCTGTGTTTCCACTTGAAGTGCTCCCACGACCAAGGCCAAATTGCGGCTGATGATTGGCCAAGCACAGACGCACAGCACAAGGGGGCGCGCACACGATCGTTGACAGCAGCTGATACACGCGCAACTCTTCATTCAATATGCTTTCAATTGACGCCACGACCTGGCTAGCCATCGCCACTCTGGGCACGTGCATCAGTGCTCAGGCGCCTGCCACACTTGTTAATTACATTATCCCGCCCGCAAAGGATCTCAGTACGCGTGAGGCCGCTGAGCCTATTGTCTACTACCGGAATGTGATGCACGCGTTGGACAATTTTCGCACCGCCCCGGCCGAGGAATTTGCAGCAGTCACACGTGCTGCCCTTGACATATATGACAAGTGCCACCACATGCTGGATGATTTGCTATTTTACAGGGACCAGTACGGCCAGCTGTTCATGGACTGGCAACCGCATCATTTGAAGAGCGAATCGCAATTGAAATCTCCGGCCGGGCAATTTGATGCCGAAAATTGCTTGCGTTTGGCATATTTTAATGGAATGGGTTCCTCGTTTGTATTACCCGGATTGTCGGCGGGCCTCGTTTCAAGCCGTTTCGAAATGGTCAACGTTGTACACGAGCTGGAGAAGCACGCCGAACGTGTGCAACGTGTTGATTTAATAATTATCTTTCGACAGTGGATCGTGGAACTGGAGGCGCCAAATAGCGAGGCACTTCTCCCCTATCCGCTACCGCCAAGCCCACAGTCGCGAGTTGTTTTGGTAAGCACAATATATACTAATATGTACTTGATAACATTTAACATAACCGATTTCCGGCTCCGCAGCCCGCAGACCGTTTGCAGGTGGCGCTGTGCAAGCAGTCAATTGGTGAGGTTATCCAGATTTGGAAAGAGAAATCGCTTAAAGGCACCGCTTTTGTGTCGATTCTGGCCCGATATTATGAAATCATGTCCGTTGCAATGTTCAAAGACACGATGAACTTCTTTCGATGGCGCACACTCGACAACAACAATATTCGATATGAAGTCTCGCAGAGTGTGGTGAACAAAATGGCGAATCTAGACGGTGTAAAGTTGAAGATTTTCGTTGAACAGTTCTCAAAGATCTGCGAATCATCGCTACTGAAGAAATGCGAAAGTCTGCCATGTCTGCTTCGCATTCTCTCAATAATTGACCCACACTACACTGGGGTTGGTTGGTCGGTGCCGGCGATTTACATGAACGCTGTCAGTGGGGCAAATGCAGTCACAGAAAGGTCTGACGACTATGCCGAGATTGTTGCATTTTTGCGCGATAAGTTTTACGACCGCATTTATTCAAAAAATAGTACGCGACACCTTCCATCTCCGGCTGCTCCAATCCCAACACAGTCAGCGGGGATCATCGGTGATGCGCCAAACACTGCTGCGGCTAGAGTTGGGAGACGCGCGCGCGCTCGGCGTGCTCGACGTGGACACAAACTTACAGGCATTATTCAAATAATAGGGGAAGTTCGCCCTTGATTTTTTTTTAAATAATAAAGCCATCATCCTGGTCCCCTTACAATGGAAATCAATGTGATGGCGCTAAATGTGGCGTTCGTCACACGCATTGAAAAAAATGCAACTGGCAAAAATCATCCGTCATGCACTGTATGGTGCCTCGCTAGCCTCAGCCGTGGTTCGTTCCATGCCTGGATATCAGCGTAGTGATCTGGAGACTTTTGGAGACGATACAGTATCTTATTTGATGCCATATGATCGCGATGGATCTGCCACCCACGAATAAGATGCCCCTAAGTGCTGTAAATCCAGATATGGAACTAATGATTATCCAATGGTGCGGCATGATTAGTGCCGATTTAAGAATTTGGAGTCATTTTAACGGAGCGATGTTTATCGACTGGTTTCCCAGCGATAGCAACGTGGTGGGAAGTGCGGGCGAACTATCAACGAATTGTCTGCATCGACTTTACTTTGGCGTCGATGGCATTGCTCCTGCAGTAGCACTGCCTAAGATAATGGATGGGCCGAGCAGGGTTCGGCATGAAATGCGGGACATAGTACGTCAACTTCGCGTATCGGCACAAAATTACAAACGCGATGATTTACGTAACACATTTTCCACGTGGCTACGCGCTATAAACGCTCTGGCAATGCACCTGGAGAGTTACAATATTCATTGCAGGACATCTTTGTTAGCGTACGTGCACATATTAAATTGTTTACTGCTTACAATGTGGACTTCTAGAGGCTTGATCAGCTGCATATCGCGCTGATTAAACCCCCCCCCCCATATACACGCCCCCGGTTTTATAGTCGCTACTATTACTTCCACATTTACTCTCCCAATTACTCTCTTGGGCTAAAATGCTGTCGGGATTTCTATCCCATCTCTACTAGTGACACGCCAGGATTCCACGCGTGATTTCACGCAGCATTTACAGCGGAAAAATTGTGTCCATGATATATACTGGTCACCGCCAAATCCAACACAAATAGGAGCACTCTCGTCGACACTGAGACATGGTCCAACCGTATCCCACCGTATACTGGCACCCCAAATCCAATCCCAGCAGGCTTACCCGAAACACTGGCAAATTCACAATTAATTTAAATTTATTTTCTCCGCCAATACTATACACAATGCGCACAGTCATCCCATGCACCACAGTCAGGTCCGGGTATCTCAAGAAACTCCCGCTGGACACCGTGTACACGGACCCACGCAACAGCCACGTGTACCGCGTTCAAGCCAGGCAGGTTGGCAACAAACACTTGACTGTGGCCATTCCATACATATCAGGCAATACCAAACCGATTGAATTAGCAGATATTCCCGACAAGTACTTGAAGGTGCATAATCCCGTCAGAGCCAATGCCGTGCTCATACTCAAGCAGAAGATTGCCACGTTGGAACTGTTGAACTCTGCCTTTTTATCAAACATTGCCACTTATGCTCACATACAGAGTCTTTTTGGTGGCAAGCTTAACGCGCGCACTGCCAACGGTATTTATTCGCTGTCCAGCGGCCTTGTGTTCCACTTCGATGCGGCATCTAGTAAAGACACAAGTTCCGTTGAAAATGATATTCGCATCATTTTAAACAATCCTACAAAACTACACAGTCTCGTTCTATCCCAACCGCGTATTCAGTCGGAGCTGCTGTCGCTCATCACGTCATCTCCGACGTCGCCATCATCGCCTTCAACTTCGAAATCGCCATAATCTCCTTCGTATTTATAGTTCCGGCTGAATATGCTTATCCAGACTTCTTTTACACGTCCATCGATGACAGGTAACTCTTCAATCGCATTCAAGTCCTTTAATGATTTGCAGCAATGGCTTACCACGTCAGTCCTGACTGCATAGTCTTTTGTGTTGGGAGCAGTAACTTGCAGTATACTCACAAGTCGTTCTTGTCGTTCGTTATTTATCACGCCTACTTTGTATCCATCGGATAATGCTTGAAACATAATGATTATGCCATCTATGAACATTGTTGTGCTCTGGGGATACTTGGAAAATATCAACTGGTGTCGAGGCTTGGGGATGTACTTGTAGAATCTTCCGTTGACTGCGTCCGTTTCTTCTGTGCTATTTCATATCCTTTTGGCACAGGTCCATCAATCTTCAAATACTCCAACAGTTCTCTTCGCGTTTTGAATGTATGTTGGTAACAAAAGTCGTCACTGACATTACCTTTGCGTACAATGTTGTTGATGACCGCCAGTGCTTCCATTCGCTTTTTGAATAACTCATCATTCCCCCTTCGCTCGCGTTTCTCCTTGGCTTTGAGCTTCTTGAAATCGGTGTCTGGGAGATTACTGATAGCCGCCTGGTCAGACGCGACAACATTGATGAGGTCTTTGCTTGTTGCCCTACTAATAGCGGTGTACTTCATCCTGCGTGACATTCTATTCCACTCATGAATTGTGTACGGGTCTGTAAATGTCATTCCCTGGCACTTGAACACGGTTGAGCAGTAGTTCACATAAAAATACTCCTTGAATATTTCCAAATCAATTTCACGCACTTCACCCGTTTCATCGCACTTGACACATACCCCGGTTTTCGTGGTAATTGGCATTACCTTGTATGTACTACCATTTACCA
>JAZDSV010000161.1:0-10683 GCA_036784855.1 Aphelidium insulamus | reverse complement strand
ATATGATTCATATGCGCCCAGCCTGTATCGCTACCGCACTGAAGTACAAGATGATTCGTTACCCGGGCAGGTATAGATGATACTCCATCCGGGCTTCATCCGACTAGTGTCATCGCTTTACCAAACGAAGACTTTCACGACGCTCCAAACCCACAAGGTGGATTTCATATACGCCACTTCTTAGCAGTGCTGCGAAGGTTTGGAACTGTGCAGATGCCTCCTCCGCATCTCCACGCAGTTGGAAAACTATCCTTCCATCGGAGGAGACAACGGTTACCGCCAATTCTCCTCTATATCCATGGGTCAACAGTGCCGCTGTATTTTCCGTCGGATTTGGCGCTATGCTCCAAGCTGATGTTTTTGTCTCTTTCGATTTCAGGATAATGGTATTGGAGAGAGTTTCTGCAGAGTCTTTATCCATCTGGCGAAGCCGGTAATACGCCAGGCTTCCAAAATCAGGATCTGTAAACGCGTAGGATGCGGCGAATCCTTTGGCTTTTACGAATCCGATGGCTTCAAAGTATTTGCCATCGATACTTTTTTCGACCTGGAATCCGCTGTTGTCTTTTTCCATAGCGGTCTTCCAGGAAAGGTGCGCATCTCCCTTCACGGATTGCCCTTTGAACTCTGTCAGGATAACAGGAAGGGGGGCTATTTCACTGGCAAGCGTCCACCGGGAAAAGCCCTCTACATGATTTGCCCGTACGATGTTTGCCCCGGTCGCTGCCATGGAGGCGGGTACCATAGACCAGGTGGCCCCGCCATTGGTAGACCGGAAAGCCTTCAGGAAAGCCTCGGGAATACTGTTCAGCTCGTGGTCGAAATAAGCTATTACCAAGTCGGCATCCAGGCCTGAGTTGTTCTGGGCAATGACATCGAAATACTTGAATATGGAGGTATTGCCTACATAGCCCGATTGAGCGGTGCCGGGGCCTGTCTTGCGACGAACCGTGGTGACACCCGGTGCAGCACCGTTGGCCACCACAGAGAAACCGATATTCCCAAACTCCTCAGCAGGAGCGCTCTGGGCAAGGGTTCGCGTGGCTTCCACAGTCCCGACTACATACGAGGCATCTGTCTCTGCAAGGGTAGCCGTGGCATTCAGAACGATTTTGGCAGGCCCTGTCTGGAGTATACCGGCCGCAAGGGTCAGGCTATGGTTTACCCGTATGTCGCTGGTCAAACTGCCCGCAGAGGAGTTGTTCCAGACCATGTCATACACATCAAGCCCGCCTGGGGTTGTAAGCGTCTGGGTAGACGTACCGTTAAAACTGATCTGGCCAGCGGCCGAGCTTTCAAGGGCACCTCCGGTGGCCAGATTGAGGTTTCCCAACAGTTTCAACGTATTACCGTTGACCCGAATGAGTGAGGGGCTGCCGCCTGCGAATGTGGTCAGGGTGCCTGCAATAGTATGCATCTGTCCACCGCCGACGGGATACAGATCCAGAGCAGCCGTGGCGCTGTTCTGCCCGGCACGGTTCTGCAGGTTATAGAAAACAGGAGTCGGTGCCCCTGAGCCTGAGAAATCGGCAAGGTGTATGTCGCCGGAAGCTCCCAGGCCTGTAAAATCAAGGAGTCCGGTAAACTGATACTGGGCAGCAGAGCCTGTGGCTGATCCTATCTCCACATCGTCCCCGACGGATATGGTGTCTCCGTTGTCCACCCAGAGGGCTGAGCCCGAATAGTCTACACGGAGATCATTCCTAATATGAAGGTGGGTGGTGCCTGCTGGAGCGGCCAGTATAAGGCCGCCTGCCGATTTAATCGAGGTAAAATCCGCACACTTGACACTGCCAATCCTGCCTGCCAGGGTTTGAATCCCATTGCCAGAGGTTGTGATGGCGAGGTTGGTAAGACAGTTATCGTCCATGGTGCCCCCGCCGGTAAGGGAGAGGTCGCCCGAAAGTGTGAGATCGACCCCGGACGTGCTGACGTTGAAGGTGGTGGTAGCCCCATCGATGTTTATCCCTCCCTGTACGGTGAGGTCTGCACTCAGGATCTTGGCGTCCGAGCCGGACAGGTACAGGTTGGAATAAGCCAGTGAGGAAATCAAGGTTTGACTGCCACCGCTTCCTGAGAGGGCGTTATCTCGATTGTAGTTTACGATGCTTTCCGGCCCTGCCAGAAAGGTACCTGAATAGCTTGGCGTCTGACAGCCTATATAGAGCGCGTGTGCCGCATTCCGCATATCGACCAAAGCAGCACCGCTACCCCTGAGGCTGTTCGATCCGGCTGCCATGTTTGTCAGGGTTACCACGCTGGGGGATTGGCCAAAGACGAGCCTGCCCGATGAACCCAAATCCAAGGCACCGGCAATCGTGATGTTGGAGAACAGTTCTACACCTGCTGCCGACGGGTTTGAAATGGTGAGGTTGTTGAACCTTTCCCCTTCCGGGCAAGTGATTTTCTGTGCTGCGGATCCATTGAAACTGACCTTGCTGGTAGTGCCTTCGGAGAATCCTACCTGTCCGTAATTATTCCAGTCCCCGCCGATGTTGATATCCTGACCGTTGCAGTCCAGAATGCCGGGAGACTGTATGGTCAGATCACCCCGTATTGTAAGTGTAGAAGAAGGAGCTGATACCGCACCACCCGAGATGAGGAGATTGGCATAGGCCAGCCCTGTACTTTGGATAGGCATGGTGCCGGAGCTGGAAGAATATTGAATAGTGGATCCGGGCTGGAAATCGTAGGTCTGGTTGTTGGAGCCCAATCCGGCCGTGTATACATAGGGAGCTGTCGTATTACTCCGCAGGCTAAAGGGTTTGTTGTAGGTATTGGTGTTCGCAGCGGTTCCGCCAGTCATGTTCAACTTGCCCCCGGCAAGAATCCGGAGTGTGCATCCACCCGCGGCACTGCCGTTTTGAACGGCAGCATTATTCGATGCCGAATTGCCTGTACAGACATTCACACAGTTGATAACTCCCGAAGTACCTATGGTGTATCCTACCGGACGCGTCGCGTTGTCTGTAAAGGCGAACAAGGTTCCTGGAATATTCAACGTGCCGTTGATGGTAAACAGACCGCCGATTTCGCCGGAACCTTCGCCGTTAATCCCATCAATGGACAGGTTGCCTGATTCGCCGGCGCTGGTGTAGAGATTGAGGGTGGTGTTCTCGTTCAGTACCATATTGAAATTGGTACCGGAAACGGCATTGTAGAGAACGGTACCCGAGCTACCACCCACCCCAGAAGCAAATTTGAGTCCTAGGTTCATGGCGATGATGAGGGTGGAAGTGGTATTTACGGAGAAATTCTTCCGCAAGCGGCTGCCGTTGAATACCCCTGTGCCGCTGATGGTGGAGGGGTTGCCCTCCATGTTGAAGCTGATGTTGTCGTAGCGGCCTGCCCCGTTGCCGATGGTGCCATAGCAGGTAATGTCCCCGTAGATGGTCAGGTAGCGGTTTCCGCTATAGGTACTGTCGTTGGCATAGATTTTACCCCCTGCACTTACGGTGAGGTTTTTGAGCGCCGTGCCTGACTGTGAGGTATTGAGTACAACCGTACTTCCGCTTTGGATCAGCACGTTGGCATTGGCAGCTGGAGCAGTCGTCGCGGTTACCCAGCTGGAGCCGTTGTAGGTCTGCCAGGTAGAGGAAGCGGTGTACGACAGGTTGGTACCCGTAATGGAGCGGAAGTCACCTGCCTGTGGATTTACGGGTGTGGTCGATATCTGAGTGCCATCGCTCCACTCTGTGCCTTTTCGCACGAATACCTTCATGTAGTACAAGGAACCTGCCGTAAGCCCTGTCAGATTTACGGTGGATGCTGTTCCCCGGTAGAGGGCATACTCCGAACCTGGGAGACCCGCTCCACTGCCCGCTGTTCCAAAGGCCGGGTTAGGGCTGTAGGCAGAACCATTGCCAGAGGGCGTAGCCGTGACTGCAGTGCCTTGGCGCCCTACAAGTAGGATCTCGTCGTAGCAGGCCAGAGGGTTTGTCCAGCCCATAGTGATGGTGGTACCACTTGTCACATTCGCGTTGAGGCCGCCTACGTCGGGCGTATTCAGATAAACAACGAGGTTGGTGATGTTCTGAGATCCCTGGACATACGGTGCTGTGGAAAGCACCCGCACCCGATACCCGGCACCCGAGGGCGTACCGGCAGGCAGGGTAGCAGGGATGGTACCCGTCTGTGCGGAGCTGGCCAGGGTGCCGATCTCTACCGGATTGCTGAAGCTGCCGCTAGCATCGGAAAGTTGGGCCACATACACGTTATCCGTATCGAATGTGCCCGTCGATGTGAATGGGACAGACAGGGTGGGACCAGCCGCGGTACTGATGCAGAAGGGCGACCCGGAAACCATACCCGTCGTTACAGTATTCGTAGCAATGAAATCGGTGATGCCGATATCGTCGATGTTGAGCCGTTGCCCGCCGCCCTGCTTTTCAATCCGTATGCGTAAGTCTCCCGTGAGGTTTACGGTGATGCCGGCGGTAGCCAGGCTGGTGGTGGAGGCCGTTATGATGCTGCTTTGGAAAGCGTCGAACGTGGCGCCGCCGTTGTCGGAAACATACAGCCTCCAGGTAGAGGCCGCATCTCCGCCGTAGCGGCCATGCTTTACGGTGACCGTGCCGATACCGTTCGTCTTGTCGAACTGCATCGTGATGGAGCCTTTGTTCTGTATCCGTGCGGAGCGGGTACCGTTGAAGCGGTCGCTACCTGCCGTGGTGCCTATCAAGGCGTCGGAAAAACTCCACGTGCCGAGAGTGCCCGTCACAGTTCCTGAGGTATAGGAACCCTTAACCGAAGGCTCGAAGGTTTCGATGACGGATGAGGCTGAAAGCGTGGTGACGTTCCCGGAGGCGGGGGCTGTGCCCTTGTAGCAGTTGCCGGCTGCATCGTAGGTGTATACGGCGGCATAGTATAGCGTAGAAGGGGATAGCCCTGTAACAACGACACTGTTTCCCGTGGCTGCGTACACTACATACTGGAAGGATCCCAGATTATCGCCACCGCCGAAACCGGCGTTTGCCGTGTAGGTGGTTCCGTCCAGCAGGCTTGCCGCAACGGGACTTCCGCTTCGCACCACTACCAGACTGCTGTTGCCACTGCCGGGCGTCCAGGTCAGCGTAGTGCCCGTAGCGGTGGTAGCCGAAAAAAGCAGGCTTGCCGCCTGGGTCGAAGGCTCCGTACAAGCCCCCAGGGGAGTGGTTGCGGTAGCTGTTGGGGCTCCTGCGGTCAGGTAATTGTAGGTAGCCGTATGAATACCGTCCCAGGTGTACGGTACGAGCAGGTAGTTATATGTCGTATTAGCCGTCAAGCCGATGTTTGAATAGAGCGCAGACGGATCTGCGATCGATGCGGATACGATCACACCGGCACCCGCCGCAGGAGCTGTTCCGTTGGCACTGGCCAGGGTGGGCACTGAGGGTGCCGTAGCGCGAAGCAGCACATATCCCTTGAAGGTGGCACCGAGAGCAGGGAATAATGCCGGTTCCCATGTCAAATCTACCTGGTTGGCAGAGCCTGCACTGGCCATCAGATTCGCAGCCTGTGCCGTGGCCGGGCTGGAAAGCGTGTAGAAGGAACGCTCGTCGCCATAGGCGGTACCTATACCGTTGACGGCATAGGCACGCAGATAATACTGCGTCTGCGGGGCCAGGCCTGTGAGGGTGCTGGCGTAGGTACCGCTTGCACCACCATCGGCCGTCGGGTTCGTTACCGGGGCAGGACTTGTAGCATACACGATGCCGCTTTCGGTGATGGCAGAGCCACCATCTGAGGCGATGGTACCGCCCGAGATGGCCGTGGTGGCCGTGATACCCGAGGGTGCTGCCGTCGTCAGCGTGGCGAGTGAGGCCAGGGTGGTGACAGAGCCCGGGTTACCGGAAGCCGCGGCACCGGAGTAGCTTCGGCCGGCGGCACAATACTCATATACCCGCACGTAGTACGTGGTATTGCCTGTGAGTCCGGTGATCGTTATCGGCCCCGAGCCGGTGCCATTGTACACAGCCTGCTGGCCCGCATTCTGCCATACTGTATTTATGGCCGGGTTGGTACCGTCCGTTGGTGCCACGAAGCTGTTAGCGGTATTTATGTACACCACACGGCCATCGCCGTTCCCATTGGCCCAGTTCAGGTCTGTTTGTACGCCGGTGGTGTTGGTAAACTGAATACTGCCTGCCTGAACACTGGGTGGTGTACATACCGAGTAGCTGGCGATGGAGAAATTGTCTATGGCCACCCCGTTGCTGTTGGAGCTTCCACTGAGCGTCCATCGGAAGTAAACATCCGATCCGTTCGGGACGGGGCTTGCGGGGCTGTATTGGATACCCGAGACCGTTTGAGAAGCAATCAGTGGGGAGTAGCCATAGGTATTGGTTCCGATCTGAATGCCTGTAAAGGAGGCCGAAGCGATATCCACCCATCCCGTGGTCAGCGAGGTGGAGTACTGCATCTTGAAGGTCTGTGAGGCCGTGTTGCGTCGATACTGCTCGAAATCAAAACTGATTTGAAACGTAGTGGCCGGCACCCCGGTGTTGTTTCGAACCTTGACAACGACGCTACGCCCCGAGTAGCTGCCGCTGAACATGAGCCCTAGCGCACGCTCGGTCGAGCTTTGCCCCCAGTTATACGATCCCCCGGTAACCGGTGCGCCGCTGCTGGCCTGTTGCGTGACTGACGACAGCACGGTTGCGCTCGAGGCACCATCCTGGATGCCGAACCCGGTGGGGATCCCGGTGAGAGAAGAACCGCATGCCATCGAAATTCTCGGTGGCGAGTAAGCGAATTTCGCAGCTGCCGAGTTCCGCAAAATCCGGAGCGGTTGCCGTCGAAGCACGTAGACGAGGGTGACCGCGAGTGGAGCGAGGTTCCCGATACGGCCACTTGATACCGCCCGCATCCCCCTGCCGTGGCAGGACGCATGGCGTGGCTGGAAGCTGTTGGCACCCGGTACGAGGTGTGGCGCCTTGCCACCACTGGTAGGCACGAGGCCGATCGCCCGTTGCGGTGACCGAAGAAGCAGCGGGACCCCGCCCGATGGAAGCTGCTCCTGGTTTGCGGGTTGGGCTGTTATCGCGAGGGGCTGTGCGGATAGTGAGTGCCGCACTGGATCCAGGCGTGGCGGAAGTCCCCGCGGGGCAGCCGACGCGGCGACGGTCGCGGACGCCCGCATCGCCCGCAGCGGCGAAGATGCGCTGTGAAGAGTAGATGTGATGGCGCCGGGAATGTCGGTGCCGCTCTTCTTCCACTGGTGAGGTGAAGCCCGGCCTCCCGTGGCGCCTGCCGTGAAGGAGGAAAGCCAGCGGTGCCCGTATGACCGCCGACCGCGAGTGGGTTGCGACGTCGCGAAGCCGGCAGCCATCAGAAAGAGCGCAAGCTAGAAGCGGCGGCCGATACGTCCACACCGTTAGGGTCTGTGCCCTGCCAGAAATAGCCGGCATTGGCATGCGACAGAACGGTTGCACCACAGCCCACGGATTGTGATATCGTCCCCGTGGGTGTAGCGGGGGGGATACAGGAAGCAGAGCTGATGTTGGCTTCCAGTCCGGCAGGTTGGGTTAGGCTGTAATTGCCGGATGCCGTGCCCGTCAACGCATATCCGGTAACCGTTACCGGTTTGGATAAACCTACTGAAGGATCGTTGAAGTTTGCGACAGGGGTACCGCCGAGCGCAACAGCACTCAGATCGGCAGTAAGGACACCGACCAAGGTGGCCGTGCCGGATACTTACACCGCTCAGGCCCGAAACCGTAAGGGCTTTCTTATTGATCGTGTAAACCAGGGTGGCGGAGCCAGTACCTCCAGCATTGGTGGCAGATATCGTTACGCTATAGGGCGAGCCAGCCGTACCCGTCGGCGTACCGGTGATTTGACCGTTGCTGGTATTGATGGCAAGGCCTGGAGGCAGCCCGGTAGCATTATAGCTTGCAGGCGTGTTGGTTGCCGTTATCGTATAGGTCGGGGCCGCAGAGCCATACGTGGCGGAAGCCGTCAGACTGCTGTTTACAACCGGGGCCGATACCGCCGTAGCAGCCGTAAGCGTGAAGGTGGAACCGTTCCGAAGCCGGACAGTCCCCGTCGATGCAGATGCATTATAAGGTATCAGGTACAGGATCAGGGTCTTTCCGGCAGCTACGGATACACTTCCAGAAAATGTGTTCGTAGTGGTACCCGCCTGCCCGGCTGTTCCGAAGGTGGTCAGGGCGCCTCCGTTGTTCACATACTGGACGGTAAACTGGGTGCCGGATGCCGTACCACTTAAAGTCGTTAGCCACACGACTTGGGTGAGGGTAAACGTATGGGTAGCATCTGCGGTAATGCTGACGGTGTAATACTTGTTGGCGGCGTAGCTGGCGGCCGCGCTGGCGGTATTGAACCCAGAACCACTCAAGCCATCCGAGGCCGATGCACACGTGACCCCGGCCCCGCGTGTAAGATTTGAAAAACTGATCCCTGCAGGAGGTGTCGTCCAGGTAGCCGTGGATGTGGCAGGACAGGTTACTGCCGCCTCTCCCCCCAGCGTCACAGTCGTTTGTGCGCGTAGAGATGAAAAGGAAAACAGGTACAGGCAAAGGGGCACCCACCCCATATTACCAATTGAAGAAAGGAAGCGTAGCACGATCGAGCGTAGTGGTTACCGTTGTGGATATCGCCATCTGTGCAGCCCAAAGCGGGGATTTGCAGATGTACTATTGTCTCTCCAATTACAGATCGTAATGCGAACTGCCGAATGGAATCGGATTGTGATAGCGTTATCCTTTCAGGTGCTTGCCCCCTGTACTCCTACGCCGGGAAACACCGATACAATATCCTGATAATCAATCAGGAAAAGAAGGTGTTTGTCAGACAATCGTTTGCAATTTGATAATACCACCCCTACCTGGCATTCATACCTGAAGCATTCCTTTGCTGCTGATTTCTGAGGAGTAGGTATTCCGACCATACGAAATAAGACGTAAGGTTTAGCCATACTTTTTACCAGGGTCATGCCTTCGTCGGGCTTAGTCCTACAGGCAGGCATTTCAGTTCTAAACCACATCCTGTACCGCAGGCAGCCTCCACCAGCTTACATGAGTCCTTTCTACCGTAGGGTCTTCCTTCTCATTCTTTTTTGGTCAGCCCATCTCTCGCATCAAGTGTATGCGCAAACAGATGATCTTATGATCGTCGAATATCTGGATTCGGATCCGGGGGCGGGTTTTGCCATCACGATCTACAACCCTACCGCCAGCGCGATCGATCTGTCTTCCTACCGCGTAGGGACATACAATAACGGAAGTACGAGTGGTACGACGGTCAGCCTTTCAGGCATGCTTGCTCCAGGCAGCATGGTTACCGTTGGAAACGGTTCCTACTGTGGGGCCTGCCCAGCGGGCTGCGGCATTACCAGCTCCTCAGCGGGTGTGAACGGTAACGATGCCGTAGTGCTCTCGAAGGGCCCCGGAACCACCCTGGTAGACATGGTGGGCTTGTATGGTGTAGACGTATTCAGCAACGTTGGCGGAGTACGAAATGCCCTCCTGCACCACCACCTATACCGCCAACCCAACAACTGCATCCGGTACTCCTCTAACGACGGTGTTTCGCCCAACTCCTGGTCTAATACGTCCGCCGTCAGTATGTCGGGTTGGAATGTGGTATCGGTGAACGATCCGGGCGAATCGTGCCTCCGGGCCAATTTCATTCCTGATAACGGTACCCAGGTACGCCTGCCAGTCGACACCAGCCTCTGCGGCGGTACACGACTTACCCTGACAGCCTTCCCATCCGTCGGGCTGCACTACCTCTGGAATACGGGTGATACCACTGCTACCCTGGAGGTTGATTCAGCCGGGCAATACATCGTTACAGCAAGCAAGAACGGTTGCCTGAGTACCGACTCCATCCGGGTCGACTTCAAACCTTTGCCACGTGTCCGGTTTGCAACGCGGGACACCTCGATGTGTACCGGCGACAGTATTCTGCTGGCAGTACCCGATAGTGCGGGCTGGCAATACAGTTGGAGTACCTCTGATACGATCCCTGCCATACTGGTTGGCGATAGCGGCACCTATATCCTGAGCGTGAACCATGCCGGATGTACAAATGCCGCCAGCATCCATGTAGCCCTACGACCGATACCGGTTTTCAGTCTGGGTGCCGATACAGGCGTATGCCGGGGCGATTCCGTGCGGCTAAGGATCCTTGCTCCTATTTCGCCAGCTGTCCGATACGTATGGAGTACGGGTGACACCTTGCCGACTATACGGGTTGCAGCGGGTACGTTTTTCCTGCGGGCAACACGTTCCGGATGTTCGTTCAGAGATACAGTCCGGGTGGCTTCCTATCCCCTTCCTACCGTTTCGTTAGGGCGTGATTCGATTGTCTGTCAGGGAGTGCGGATTGCCTTGCAGGCCGTAACAAATATGGACACGCTGCGGTACCGCTGGAATACAGGAGATACCACGTCCGTCATCCGGGCGGGAAAAGGGCGCTACAGCGTTCAGGTTCAGACACGCAAGGGATGTATGGACAGGGATACCGTAGAAGTGGATGAGGAACTGCCGACGGATCTCCAGATCGGAAGTGATGCATCCATCTGTCTGGACAGCACCCTTGTGCTTACTCCCTCGCAGACGTTCTCAAACTATCAATGGAGTACGGGCAGCACGAGCCGAACCTTACTGGTGTCCAGTGCCGGTCAGTATACCCTCACAGGTTTCTCGAACCGGGGATGTCCTAGCGTTTCACCCAGTC
>JAZDSV010000160.1:0-11021 GCA_036784855.1 Aphelidium insulamus | reverse complement strand
CCCTAATTTCCCCTACGATGAGCACACCATTATTTGACTTCACAAAAACAAAGATTATCTAATGAGTGCGATGGGGAGAATCAGACATAGTAAAATTACGTCCAAACGGGGAATCCTGCTGGCAACCACCTTGGCCACGGCCATTGGAACCACTTGTGCGATGGCCAATGGTGTTTACCGCAATGGTATCGGTGCCCGCTCAATGTCTTTGGGTGGCTCAGAAGTAGCCGTAGCCGAAGATGCATTGGGCGCCATGTCCGCCAATCCCTCCGGTTTGGCCCTCCTCAAACGTCCCGAACTGCAATTTGGCGGTGTCGGGGCTTACGCCTCTGGCAGCTTCAACAATGCTTTCAACAAGAACGCACCTCTGAGTTCTTTTGGTGGTCTCCCAGAGGCAGCTTTGGCGTTCCCCTTGAAGAACACCCCGTTCACGATCGGCATCTACACGGCGCCAGATGCCGCGCTCGCTGCGGATTGGAAATACAATGATTCTCCGGGCGGTCTGGGTGGTGTGTCTTACGGCCCTCAACGTTATCGCTCGGAGATATTGGTGCAACGCTCCGGCTTGGGCATCGGGGCCAAGCTGAGTGATAAATGGTCCATGGGGGCGAGTGTCGGTTTGGTTTACAACAAGAACAGGCTGCAAGCTCCTTACATCTTCCAGAACACCCCCGGTGTGGCTGGTGCCAAGACTTTGCTGGACCTGAACACGGACGGCTTGGGCGTCAACGCCGACTTCGGCATCTTGTATCGCCCGAATGAAAACTGGCAGTTCGGCCTCAACTATCGCACCGAAACTTCCGTCCGCAGCCGTGGTCATGCTTCTGGTGACATCGGGCCACAACTGGCTCTGCCCAGCGTGCCGTTCAATTACGATGCGCAGGTGAACAACCATTTCCCGCAAGTCATCACGGCGGGCGCAGCGTGGAAGTTCCATCCGCAATGGCGCTTGTCCATGCAGTTGGATTGGGTGAACTGGGCCAACACATTTGATCGCCTCCCTGTGCATCTGACCAATGGTGACAGCGCGGTCATCAATGGCGCGTTGGGCACTAGCAGCATTGATGACCATGTGCCGTTGAACTGGCGCAATAGCTTCGTGTATCGCACTGGTATCGAATACACTGCGAGTGAATCATGGAAGCTGCGCGCGGGTTACAGTTATGGACGTTCCCCGGTGCCCAATGAGACGCTCACGCCACTCACTGCGGTGATCAATGAACACACGCTGGCCTTGGGCGCAGGTTGGCAACGCGGTCGTTACACCTTGGACTTCGGTTATCAATTAGATATCCCAGCCGAGCGCAATGTGGATATCAGTGTGCTGCGCTCAGGCGAATACAATAACAGCAGCGTGGACACGACGATCCATTGGTTCGGTGTGACGACGGGCGTGAAGTTTTAATCGTTTTCAGCGATTTTTCCCGGCGATACTGAATTACTACTTCGGGATTCAGGCCGAACTGGAGCTCGGCGCTGCGCTTCTCTTCGTGAATTCTTGTTGTCAGCCTACGACAAAAGTTCTACGAGAGAGGCATGTCCACATTCTATTCCTTTCCGGGAAAGCCATCTTCCTTGAACCGTCGCCAATTTCTCCGGCGCTCATTGCTGGCCACCACCTTGGCTGCGATGACTGCGCCCGCGATCCTGCGCGGACAAAATCTGAACAGCAAATTGCACATCGCCGTCATCGGTGCGGGTGGCAAAGGTGCGGTGGATACGGATGAAGTCGCCAAGACCGGCGAAGATATCTACGCGTTGTGCGATGTGGATGCCAACACGCTGAAGGGACGGGGCGAGAAGTATCCGATGGCGAAGCGTTTCCGTGATTATCGCGAGATGTATTCGCAGATCATGGGGAACATCGATGGCGTCATCGTCTCCACACCGGACCATCATCATGCTTTGGCGGCAGCCCTGGCCATGCACGCGGGCAAACACGCGTTCGTGCAGAAGCCCCTCACCTACTCTGTTTCCGAAGCCCGTTATCTGCGCGACTTGGCCAAGAAAAAGAAAGTGGCCACGCAGATGGGCAACCAAGGCAGCGCGGGCAATGGTTTGCGCCGCGCAGTGGAAGTCATCCAGGCGGGTATCATCGGGCAAGTGCGCCAGTTGCATGTGTGGAGCAATCGTCCCATCTGGTTGCAAGGCATGGACCGCCCCACAGGTGCTGATCCAGTGCCGGAAACTTTGGATTGGGACTTGTGGTTGGGACCGGCTCCGTTCCGTCCCTTCAAAGAAGGCTGGCCGGAAGAAGCTCCGGCGGATTCCAAAGCCAAGAAGACCAAGTAACGCAATGTGTATCACCCGTTCAGTTGGCGTGGTTGGCAGGATTTCGGCACCGGTGCTTTGGGCGATATGGCCTGCCATACGGTCAACATGCCGTTCCGCGCGCTGAAGCTCGGCTATCCGACGAGCGTCGAAGCTCAAACCACGGGTATCAACAAAGAGAGCTACGCCAAGAGCGCGCATATCCAGTTTGAATTCCCCAAGCGCAACGGGCTTGTACCGCTCACCTTCCATTGGTATGACGGTCAACCAGACGGTGCTGAGACCTTCCGCCCGCATCCGGACCTGACTACGGACATCGTCGCCAAAATGAAGAAGTTGCCCGGCAGCGGCTGTCTGCTGATCGGTGACAAGGGTCGCATCTTCTCGCCAGATGATTACGGCTCCAAGTTCCTGCTCCGCATGAATGATGAAAAGGAACTCGTGGCCTCGGAAGAACACGAAGCCTTGAAGGCGATTCCCGAGAAGTATTGGAAATCACCGGGGCACTATCAGGAATGGGTGGATGCCTGCAAGGGCGGTCGCCCGGCCTACTCGGAGTTCGATGTGGCGGCTTACCTCACGGAAATCATCCTGCTGGGCTGCGTGGCCGAACGCGTAGGCAAGAAGCTGGAATGGGATGGCCCGAAGATGAAAGCCAAGAACACGCACGAAGCGGCGGCATTTGTGAAACGCGATTACCGCAAGGGCTGGGAATTGCCGAAGCTCTAAAGCAGCACAGAGAGTTTACACACGCGGAAGCCAACCGGCTTCCGCGTTTCTTTTTAAGAGAGCAAACGCTGTTCTCCGCCGACGATCAGATTCTGCGGTTTCTCACCAAGCAGAACCCGTCGGCAATTACGGCTGCCCTTCACGCGCATATCCATCAACCCCTCTTCCGAATAGAAGGCAGCGTGTGGATTCACGATAAGCCGGTCATGCGCTGGATGATTCGGATTCCGCCAAGCACGGATCAAGGGATCGTCCGGCAACGGAGGTTCGCCTTCCAAAACATCCAAGGCCGCACCGGCAAGGTGTCCAGCTGCCAAGGCTTCCACCACGGCATGACCATCCACGACTGCACCACGGGCTGTGTTCACCAGATACGCTTCCGGCTTCATATGTTGCAGCGTCTGGCGGTTGATGAGATGACGGGTTTCCGAATTGAGCGGGCAATGCAGACTGATGATGTGCGCCTGGCCGAGCAATTCCTCCAACGTCTCCACGCGGCGGATGCCCAGAGCCTTGTCAGCACCTTGCGGCACATAGGGATCGTAGAAAACGACCTCAAAACCAAACGCCTTGGCACGTAACGCAGCCGCCGTGCCGATACGCCCGATGCCTACAACCCCAAACACACGCCCACGCAGGCGATGCAAAGGCTGCACTTGGGTATAAGACCAAGGCCCTTCCCCTCGACGTAAACGGCTATTCTGGAAATGCACTCCACGCGCCAGACTAAGCGTCATGGCCAAAGCTGTATCCGCGACATCCTCCGTGCCGTAATCTGGGATGTTTGCCACGTAAATGCCTTTGGCAGCAGCAGCCTCCAGGTCGACATTATCAAATCCCACGCCGCAACGCACGATCAGTCGGCAACGCTGCAAGCGTTGAATCGTGGCCGCGCCGATACGGGCGATGTGATACAACATGATGGCATCTGCATCCTCCACCTTCCCTTGCAATTCCTTTTCCGATTTGGCTTCCAACGCGGTGATGTCTGCCAGATCGCCCAATATCCGCCGCTCTGTCTCAAGTGGTTCACTGATAAAATCACACACCACCACCTTGCCACGTTGGCGCAAGTTTGGAACCACAACAGCATTCTCCACTGGCTTGCTCATAAGCTCACGAAGGGTTTTCTGGTCCGAAAAGCTGATAATCCTTCAGATTGTTCAATTGATAATCGACAGAATCCGCAACGCCCATGGCCACATAGACCAAAGTGCCCAGCACATTGAGGCTGGCATCTTCCTGCGCGGCGACATTCAGCCGACGCTTGAACGAGCGGTTCACTTCTTGGAGCTCGTTCATGTAATGCGTCAGCCCATCCAGCTTCCAATCCGGCTGACCACCCGCTTGGGAGACAAAATATTGGCGGACGAGATAGGCACCTACCGTGCGGAATACAGTTTCCTGCATGGAAGCAAAAGGCAGATGCATCCGCGCCAGACCACGCAAACGGCTGAGCACCGGACAGCCGCTGGTGGACATGATCAACCCGACCATCGCCCGCAATCCAGTCTGCACATCGCATTGTTTCACGTACGTGCGCTCAGCCGCCACCACCCGGACCGTGACTTGATCATGGGAGACGACGTTGCCGAACACCTTCATCACCTCTTCCAAATCCAAAGCGGGTGGGCAGTGATTGCGACCATTGTCTTTCAAGGGACAGGTGGGGCACTGATTAAATTCCAACGCGGTCCAAAAGGGATGTTCAGAATTACGGGGAAGCGGTGTGGAGATGCGATTCAAGTCCACCTTGAAGCTGCGCTCACTCCCATCGGCAAAAATGAAGGTGTATTCTACCGCTCTGCCTTTTTCATCACCGGGCATATATATGGCTGCTTTGTCGGCTTAAATGAGGTCTTCGTCAAGTTCAGCCGCGCAAGTCATACTGACAACTGGCACGAGATGCCCCTCTTTTTACCAGCACATGATATCCAATATCGATGAAACGGAAAAATCGGTAACTAAACTTTGATAACATCAGTTTTACATCGGCAGTTCAGGTTGTAACCTGAATGAAATCAACCTCGTCATTAATAACGATGAAATACCTGCTCACCCTGCTGACGCTTCTGGGCATCTCCCTTTCAACTGCCTTTTCCGCCGAACCCCAAAAGCCAAACATCGTCTTTCTATTGGCTGATGACTTGGGCAGCGGCGACCTGCATTGCTACGGCCACCCTTACTCGCGGACACCTAACATCGATCGCCTCGCCAGTGAAGGAACGCGCTTCAAGCAATTCTACGCCACGGGTTGCACGTGCTGTCCTTCCCGCACCGGCTTCATGACGTCGAAGTTTCCCGCTACTTACCCCACCTACCCGGCCAATGGTGGATTCGCCGAACGGGTGACCATCACCGAACTGCTCAAGAAGACAGGCTATCGTACCGGTCACTTCGGCAAGTGGCACATCGGACCGGAGCAAAAGCCGGGGACTTACGGCATAGATTCCATCGGAGCCGATGAAGCCGAGAGCAAAAACAACAAGCGCGTCGATGAACGCGGACGCGATGCCCATATCTACGATCAAGCCATCAAGTTTATCGAAGCCAACAAGGATAAACCTTTTTATGTGAATGTGTGGGGACACATCTCGCACAACCCGGTGAACCCGCCCAATTCTCTGGTGGATAAATGGAAAAACCTGCAAGTGAAGGAGGAGGATTTCCCTGAGCCGATGCGGGAGAAATTCAAGATCGTCAAAGAAGCCGGTGGCAAGGTGGACGATGGCATGCGCCGTTATCTGGCGGATGTAGAATCGCTGGATGACGGTGTCGGAAGGATACTCAAGCGGCTGGATGAACTGGGGCTACGCGAAAATACCATCGTGGTGTTCAGCAGTGATCAAGGCTCTGGCATGTTAGAGAACCAAATCGACCGGTTGGAAGAGTCCACCACACCCAAGAAAGGAGCTAAACGGAACAAACAGGAAACGGGCGACAGCCCCAGCGATGGTCCGCGTAGCTTGCGCTTCAACCTGATGGGATTCAATGGCAACCACCGCGGTGGCAAGCACACTAATTTTGAAGGCGGCCTCAACATCCCCTTCATCATCCGTTGGCCGGGTCATACGCCCGTTGGCCGCGTGGATGAAAAATCAGTGCTTAGCGGCGCCGATTGGTTGCCGACGCTTTGTGCCCTTACCGGCATCAAGATTGATGCGGCAAACTTCGACGGAGAAGACGCATCCTCAGCTTGGCTGGGTAAGGATTTCAACCGCACCAAGCCATTGCTATGGAAGACCAGCGCAACCGGCAGTGAGGCGGTCATCCGGGAAGGTGACTGGAAATTGATCAGCCCAACCCGCAAACGTGGTGTGACTGAGCTTTACAACATTCCGGCTGACCCATTTGAGAAGAACAATCTCGCCAAGACCAATCCGGAGATCGTCAAACGCCTGGAAGCCAAAGTCAGTGCCTGGCGAAACAGCCTGCCCAAAGAATACCTCAAGACCGCCGATAAGCAGGATTGAGCTAATACACACCTTGAGCTTGCCTCGGCTGGCAAATGAAGCATTGAATAGGTGTCATAAATTTGCTGAACGATGAGCGCCACGCTTCAACCGGTTGCGACGCTGTCTGCCGATCCAGTGACCAGTTCTACGGCGGCAACATCGCCCCAACGTCTCCCCAAGCTGGCATGGCTGCTGATCATCAGCGTGTTCTGTATCCCCGTCGGCGTGCTATGGGACATCTCGTGGCACTCAACCATAGGTCGTGACACTTTTTGGACGGCCGCCCATATCGTCATCTACATGGGGGGAGCAATACCGGGATTTGTATCAGGCTGGTTCGCGCTCAAGACTCATTTCTTTAGCTCGCCAGAAGTGAAAGCGGAATCCGTCTCCATCTGGGGCTTGCGCGCGCCTTTAGGTGTCTGGCTTACCATTTGGGGTGCGGTGTGCATGTTGACTTCCGCTCCTTTCGATGACTGGTGGCACAATGCCTATGGCTTGGATGTAAAGATACTGAGTCCTCCCCATACTTTACTCGCTATTGGTATGTACGCAGTGGCCTTCGGTGTTTTGCTGCAGATGCTCTCCTGGCAAAACCGGTTGCAAGGTGAGGACAGTAAATTGGCGGGTAAGTTCTTTCTCTTCAATGCGGGTGTGATGCTGTGCATGCTCACGATTTTCCTGACGGAGCGTAGCCAGCCGAATCACATGCACACGGCCACCTTCTTCTATATCTGCGGGTGGCAGTATCCCATTCTCTTGGTGTTCGCCCGCAGGGCTTCGCAACATCCTTGGGCCTGCTCTGTGGTGGCGTTGACCTATATGGCCATCCAATTGGCGATGATCTGGTTGCTCCCACTTTTCCCCGGAGAGCCTAAGCTGGCACCGATCTATCGCGAAGTGAATCACATGGTCCCACCAGCATGGCCGCTCCTGATGATCTTGCCCGCCCTGGCGATGGATGGCGTTTATCACCACTGGAAAAAGAAACCTTACTCGGTCTGGCTCTTGGCGGGCACATTAGCGCTCACTTACCTATTGATTTTACTGCCAACACAGTGGTTCTTCTCCGGCTTCCTGATCAGTCCTGCGGCAGATAACGCATTCTTTGCCGGGAACCGCCAATGGACCTACTATTCACGCAAGGGCGATTGGATCCACGTCTATTGGGACACGGATAAATCCCCCGTCACCTGGCTGGTGATGATCAAAACTTTCCTACTGGCTTATGCCTCCAGCCGTATCGGGTTGGGCATAGGTAATTGGATGACGAAGGTGCGACGTTGATTCGTTACCATGAGTAAAATTCTTCGCGCACTTCTGTGTTTGACCGTGTTGAGCCTGACGCTAGTCGATAAGGCTCTCGCCCACATCGGCAGCCCGAATATCATTTACGAAGGAAAAGCCGCAGGCACCTCGGTACGCGTGATCATCAAACCGCCCGAAGTCATTCCAGGGTTGGCAGAAATCACGGTACGCACAGAAGGCAAACCAATAGAGAAAATCACGGTGCTTCCTGTCTATTGGGAAACCGGTAAGAAAGGCTCCCCCACTCCAGACATCGCCAAACCAGTCAGGGGCGAAAGCAATCTTTATACAGCCTCACTGTGGTTCATGAAAGCCGGTGCTTACAGCGTTCATGTAGGCGTGGAGAACGGCAAAGAGCAAACTGAACTCGTGATACCGGTCAATTCACTCGCTTCCGTGCGTCGCGAGATGCCGCCAGCCTTGGGAATCATCCTCGTATGCTTGGGCATTTTGCTCTTTATCAGTTTCGCCAGCATCATCGGCGCGGCCGCAATCGAAAGCACACAAGCTCCGGGACAGACTTTGACTCCCCCCTTGCGGCAAAAGCGCCTTATTTGGAGTGCGGGTGCGACGATATTTCTAGTAGTTGCACTTTATGGCGGAAGTAAATGGTGGTCTGCGGAAGATGAGGATTATTTCAACAAACGTCTGTCGCGTGATTGGCCTGTGAATGTAAGCATCGGCCAAGATGAAGATGTTCCTCTGCTCAACCTTAACTTTAGTGTGCCGAGTGGCCAAGAACGCGAATGGTCTCCCTTGATCTTGGATCACGGTAAGTGGAGTCATTGGTTTCTGATCCGCGAGAAGACTTCGGAGGTGTTTGTCCATCTGCATCCTTACAAACTGGGTGATCGCGCCTTCACTGCCGTGCTCCCCCCCATCCCCTCGGGCGATTATCATCTCTATGCCGACATCTCACTGGAGAGCGGCTTATATCGTACCCTGCAATCCAAAGTAAGGATACCCGAAGCTCCCGAAGCATGGGCCAAGCGCTGGCGGCGCGCGATGGCGAACCCCAAAGATCCGCTTTGCGGCACGGCGATGTATTCGACCAACCGCACAGAAGCACGCCGTGATCTGGATGCGGATGACACTTGGCATATCGAAACAGCACCTCCTTCCACAGCCAGCAAAGAAGCTGTATTGATGAATGGATACAAATTGGTGTGGGATCGCCCCGATCAAATCATCGCCAACAAGGATTTATCGCTGCGTTTTCACTTGGAAGATAAAGGCGGGCAACCTGCCAAATTGGAACCTTATCTGGGCATGAACGGCCATATGGTGGTGCGCCATGAGGATGGCAACGTTTTCGTCCACGTTCATCCGGTCGGAAATATCTCCATGGCCAGTCAGGCAATTCTTACAGCTCGTAGTGAACAGCCAAAAGCCAAACGGTTTGAGTTGTTGGCAACGGCAGGAAATTACCAAGCCCCGGCATCTGTGGTCGAAGCTGAGAACGAAGTGCGTTTTCCCTATGCTTTCCCTCGTGCGGGCACTTACCGGATCTGGGTGCAATGCAAACACCAAGGACAGATTCTGACGGCCAGCTTCCTTGCCACCGTCACTGGAAAATGATCAAGGAGTGTTGAAGCGAAGTTGATAGAAGCGACTCGCCTGACTGTTCCCCAGATCAAACTGTATTTCACCAGTGTTGATTGTAGGTGATACCGACTCCTGCGTCCAAGAGATAGGATTCAATGAGGTTGTCCCCCACAAAGCGGCATCGTAGTAATACGCAGGACACTTGATCTGCATCTGCGATGCATTACCACTAATTTTCAATACTTGGGGCGGTGGACTCAGCTTGAGGACAAAGGCATCCAAACTATCAGCGCCCGTCTCGACCTGCTGACCGTTCAGCTTGAGCCCACCGATGCTATATCCCCCTACGGCCACACCATCATCGGCACTTGTCGTGATGTCGAGAATAGCCGCTGAGGATGCACTGGCACTCGTGATGATTGATACCCCACCCCAAACTCCGTTCGTCAGATAACTCGCAACAAAGCCGGTCAATTGATTGCCACTAGGAGTCACACTGGCTGATCCTAAATTCACCGTATTGGTGTCTGTGTTTGCTGCAAGATGCAAAACACCACGCTTCCCTTCGCACATCGCCTGTAGTTGTGGACCAGCAAGTTCGAAAGTTTTACTCCAAGCACCAGCAGTTGAGATATGACCGACCACAACACCTGCACCCGTAAGATTCAATGCCTGGCTTGCTATCTGCCCACCATTACCAACATTCATTCCTACGACTAAGTCACCTTGTTGCCACACAAATAGACTTTGAACTTCATCAAAGCCACTTCCACCACCGGTTATCACCCATTGAAAAGTGCGGCTCGCATCGTAAGCAACCACGAACAGATCATAGTCACCATTACTGATACTGGTTCTTGGCTGTTGGGGGGTAAAAAAGGCTGTTCCTTGAAAACGTCCACCGATGACTACCGTCCCATTAGGCAGAACGGCTACACATTCGGGCTGCAGACTTTGATTCGAACTGGGATAGAAGCCACTGGTCACCTGACCATTAGCATCGATCAACAACACGAACATCGATTCTGTATTATTGGCTGCGGTAAAGCTCGTAGGTCCCAAACTGCCTGATTGCGTATAAGTCCCGCAGACATGCAGACCATAACTGCTCATCTTCATGCACGTGACAGTCTCCTGTCCGCTACCACTGATCTGGCGCGCCCACTGCAAAATTCCAGCGCTAGAATAACAGGCCACAAAAGCATCTTGAGCTGCGGAGGCGGTCAAATTAGTGCTACCAATAGAAATCGTGCCTGAAAAAATGCCACCCACATAGATCTTGCTACCGGTTGGATCAAATGCCAGACACTTCGCATTGTCCGTGCTCGTTCCCCCAATCTTCAATAACCAGTCCGTAGAACCATCAGGCAATATTTTTGAAAGAAAGATATCCTGCGAACCAGAACTGGTCACGGAACCACTTGAACCGGAGATAGTGCCCGAGAAATTCCCCGCCACGTAGATAGCTCCATTTTCACCTGAAACCATTGAGGTCACCAGATCAGAACCTGAACTGGCAAAAAGACGGCTGAACTTGTTGGTCAAGAATGAAGTATCAGCCATGCCTTCAGTCACGTGCATTAAGCACGCAATCAGTAAACATATAACCGTACGGATGCGATTATTTCGCATGGTTGACTTATAAAACACCGCGTTGCCCACGAGACTAAACCTACCCTACAGCCAAAGCAATTCCCTTACGGCATGAGGAAG